>CM054180.1:64279100-64449100 GCA_028829895.1 Sinotaia quadrata | reverse complement strand
GGGTATAGTAGTGAGAGTTGTATCTTTGTGATTTTTTTTTTGTGGGGATGGGTTGGTGGGTAAGTTTGCTTTTAATGTATGTTCTGTGGTTGAAGTGTGAGCTTTTGATTTTGTAGTCTTTGATGAAAAAGTGTTTGTGTGAGTTGGTTGTGGCTGTGAGTTGGTTGTGGCTGTGATTGCGAGAATTGTGTCTTCGTGACAGTTAGGTGGTTTGCTTTATTACAGGCCTGAAGAGAGGGGTTGCAGCCGGTACATTGTTCCGGGGCCCAAAGAGCTCAAAGAGGGCCCATGAAGGGGAAATTTCAAGAAAAACCAAATTTTGTGAAAGAAAAACAATATTGGATATACACTTCATACTTTGTGTATAGAAAACTGCCTTACTGCCTTGTTAGATACAACCTATGAAAAAATACAGGGTTGAACTTTCTATAAGGGCCTACTCACCTTCTTTGTATCGGGGCCCGGACTTTCTCTTGGCGGCCCTATTTAAATATATATATATATATATATATATATATATATATATATATATATGCATTAACAAAGTATATATAGTTAAACACAAAATGCATTTATAGACTCAACAAAATCATAGAGTACAAAACGCATGGTGCATTAACTGATGCAAGAACAAATAAACAACCATATAACATACAAGACATGGGTAAAATACAAGTTGCATTAACAAAGAACACGTGGTAAAGAACTGATGAATTAACAAAGAACACGAAAACAGAGGGTGCATTAACAAAGAACGCGTAGTAAAACACACCTTTATAGATGAGACAAAGACCTGGACGCAGAGCTCACTCGAAATAAATACCGAAGTACAAGACTTTAAAGACTTGAGGTGTGAGTGATGAAGATGTAGTAGTGTGACTAGGTCTGATTTAAAGAGTTATTTTTTTCTAGGTGGCAGGAACAAATAGTAGAACGACTTTTGTAAAATTAGTAAAGGGTATCATTATCACTCCAAACTTTTCCGTCCCTCAAACCACGTTATGCTTTCGTCATTGGTCAGATCAGAACAAATCGATCAACTATGATAAATACACAATCAGTACTTAATGAAATATTTTTAATATTAGATATCGAATGATTGAAAGGGCTTAGATAAATGAACTGCTCAAACCTTTGTTCTACATTTGAGTTGCTACAATTACATATCTCTTCAAATAATCATTTTCGCCTCATAAGTGAGGGAAATTTGTCAATATGTGTACACGTATCTGCGTGTGTGACTACTTGAATGCCAGTAGAGAGAGAGAGAGAGAGAGAGAGAGAGAGTTGTGTGTGTGTGTGTGTGTGTGTGTGTGTGTGTGTGTGTGTGTAAGTGAATATCCCTGAATTGTGGGTATGTATGAGGCTGAAAGTAAATATACATGCATTGTGTGTGTGTGTGTGTGTGTGTGTGTGTGTGTGTGTGTGTATGAGTGAGTGCCAGGGAATTCATCTGAATGAGTCAACTAAGCCGCATGAGTGGATTGTAGGTTACTGACAGGAAGATTTGTTTTCTCAGCTGGATTCAAGGGACATAAGCGCGAGTCGTGAAAACTGAATACGGTGGTGACAGCAAAGGCAAGATTTCATCACACGCTGTAAGTCGATTAAGGAACACGAGGACATGTTGCTATGGCAGCAGAAAATAAAAACAAAAATAAAGTAAGAAAGAGAGATAGAAGGGAAAACAAAAGAAGACACGAATAAGAAGAAAGAAACGGTATTTCTCGACAGGAGCCCTCCAGATACCGTCTAAAATCTGCTGTTTTCTTTGGCGTAATGATAGCATCGCGTGACGCCATCTTTGCGTTCCATCATAGAGCCATTCTTGGGACTTGTATTTATTAGCTATTTTAAATTATACAATAACCTCGACCAGGCAAGACAGCGTGGGTTGTATGGTCTATTTTCTTAAAAAATATCAAAACTATTAAAAAAAAACCTGAATTGCGTTTATTTGTGCGTGTGTAGTAGTGAACATTTGTCTATGTTTATATAATTATTACTCTATTATTATTGCTAATATCATACGTCACTTACGTAATATTTTGTTTATTTACTTTCTGTTCCCTTTAATTTAACTTAAATTTACTTAAATTATAATTTAATCACATTTTCAATAACACTTATTAGTGATTAGTTATTTTTTAAACCTACAAATTTATAACTTTAACAAATATTCCTTATTAATTAAAAATTAATGTAGAGATTTCTTTGTTTAACACGTTTCTTTTGTTTTTGTTTTTAGTGTATGTTAATGAGTTGCAGATAGAGCAGGTTGGATATTCTGAGGAAAGATTTCAATTGCTGGCGTCGATTTCTCTATACGTCTGCTGTCACTTAAATAATATGTGTTTTGCAAGCCTTATTAATGGTTCAGTGGATGCGTAGATAGATAGATAGATAGATAGATAGATAGATAGATAGATAGATAGATAGATAGATAGTGCTCTTTGTGAAAAACATTATTGCGCGAACAGTGCTAAGCCATGGCTAACGCAAAAACGGAATATACCACTGGTTATGATGCACATTACACGCCCAAGACGCCTGAAAAGTAATCGGGCTGGGCTAATAACGTGGTGACTTATGCCGCCATGCTTGTCTGCTAACCAGCGATGAACTATCCGACTCTTAGTTATGTCTTGCTGCTGAAATCTTGTGTGCCGAGACTTTTTTCCTCTCTCTCTCTCTCTCTCTCTCTCTCTCTCTCTCTCTCTCTCTCTCTCTCTCTCTCTCTCTCTCTGCTGAGTGATGTGACGTGGTGGTTCACACACAACCAGTGTCGAGTTTAATGTGTTCTCTTGTTAGTGAACGATTGCTGTCTCAGTCATCTAACTAGTTTGTCTCCAGTTTGTAATAAGTTTCCGTTCACAATTAAAAGGCAGTCATGCTGTAAAAATCCTTAGCAGTAGATGATACCACAAACGACCTCACGTATACTGATTCTAACCTGGACTGTGCCGCGCAAAGGATTTAAATCTGTTCAGTCATATCCGGGACTTTGTCTTCAATGAGTGTAGTATTCAAAACTGAATTGCTTGTAACCAGTGTTATTCATAATCTCTAAGCACTAGTCTCTAACGTAAGAGAGTGACGTATAGTCATGACTGTATCCAGTATTAAGTTCATTTCCGTTACGCGGGTACTTATCCCCAGGATACGTGAGTGATGTATCGTCCGTCTCAATAGCGGTCAATGAGTTACAGTTAAATACTGGTGTATGAGTGTTGTTTTGTCATGTCTAAGTACGGGTGTCTGCGTGCTGTATTGTCATGTATACATATGGTGTTTGCATGCTGTATTGTCATGTCTACATAATCGTGTCTGTGTGCTGTATTGTCATGTCTAAATAATTTTTCTGCATGCTGTATTGTCAAGTATAAATAATGGTCTTTGCGTGTTGTAGTGTCATGTCTATATACTGGTCTCTGCGTGATGTAATGTAAAGACTAAATACTAGTATCTGAGTGCTGTAATATCATATTGAAATATTGAGTTCTGCACTATCATGTCTAAATACTGGCTTTTGCATATCTCAATAGATAGTGCTTCCACTGTCATGTGTAAATACTGGTCTCTGCGTGCAGCAATGTCTAAATATTGGTCTCTGCATGTGGTAGTGTCACATCTAAATACCTTTCTTAGAAGAGAAATCAAGTAGGAAGAAAAAAGTTGCATGTTTTTTTCTTTCCCCCATTTATTCAATTTTCACTCGTCTAAAGTAAACGTGATGTATGCTATGTTAAATCATTTTCACTTGTTAAGAGTCGATATAAAGCGACGACTCTTAAAATTTGTTGCATGTACTTTTGTTGAAAGCATACATCCGAAAACATTTGCATCTTCTGTCAGAAATGCTTGCTCTTGGAACGGAACAACATCTGCTGCTGTAAGTGCTGTGCGTATTTACTGTTTTAAAAAAGTATTTACTAGAGAGTACGTTGTGAATAAAGTTTTAATTGCTTGCTTGATGATTGTGTTATACGAAATAAAAGGATTAAGATATATGCAATTGTAATAATCAAATAATTCAGATATGATTATTGAAAGAAAGAAAGCCTTCCAAAGTTCGTCATACAGTTATTTTGTACAATTGCAATTTCAAATAAAACAAAGAGTGCACGTGTAAAACTCAGATTATCCAATTACGCTTAGTTGAAACGTGTGTTTGTGTGTTTATATATATGTGTGTGTGTGTGTGTGTGTGTGTGTGTGAGTGTGTGTGTGTGTGTGCGCGTGAGAGTGTGTGTGTGTGTGTGAGTGTGTGTGTGTGTGTGTGTGTGTGTGTGTGTGTGTGTGTGTGTGTGTGTGAGATCGTTAGTTTCTATCATCCCCAGAACTTGAATGGGGCTTTTCAATGTACGAGGTTTTCGTCCTTGAATAGATTGGATGGAATAGGTTCCCCTCGCTATTTTCTGAGATCCTGACCACACCAAGTGGACCGCTCAGAATCGAGGCCCCTCCTCACTACGGGGGAGAGGGGATGCTATCACTTGCAAAATTCTTCTTTAAATTCTATTGCATCCAAAATCACTTAACAATGAATCTAACAGTAAACAAATTAGTGTTTAAAATATAACTAATCAATCTTCTAATTTTACAATGTACATTAAAAAATGTGGTTATATTTGTATTTATAGTAATGTCTTAAAAGTAAGAATCATTCATTTACAAAAATAAAATAAATAATAAAAGCATACAACGCTTGGCATCAGAGACAATATGTCATAGGCATTGGTTCACTTGCCTCGTTCTCGGTTACACTGTATGTGACGTCATACACATTTAAACACATAATTAGTGTTCAATAGTTTCTGACAGAAAAGTGACACAAGTTTCTAATAGTTTATTTATAATTGATGATAAGAGTCTGGAACAAAGTTTGGACATAATGTAAGGTAGATTTGCATTAGAAGAAGTAGCAACAAGATAAGTTTAAAAATGACAGGCTTATTAAAAAAAAAAAAGACTGAGATAGTCAAACAACAATAGAGAATAAAAAATATAATAATTAGGTTGAGTAACAGCTGTGTTGATGATCAGAACGATGAAACTGACGTAGCCAAGAAGACAGAAAGAATGAGGATGATAACATTGTTGAATTAGCCCACGAGAGAGAGAGAGAGAGAGAGAGAGAGAGAGAGAGAGAGAGAGAGAGAGAGAGAGATAAAGCGAGAGTAATTCAAGGGCTGTTGCAAGATTAGACTTGCGACGCAAACATAATCAGAATGACAAGGATGATTGCTGATGCCCAATGACGAGAAAATAAATTATGCGGACGACCACACTGATGCTTCAGAGAGTCAGGTTACGTTGAGAAGGGTGTGGCAGTGCCATCTTAACGCATGGACACGCTGGTCAGTTGCCCGGAGGCCCCATGCTAATCTATATGGGTTGTGACTTGCTGTCATGTTTTATTCCTGTGAGTGGTTGCATAGGTAGAGGCCCTAGTCCCAGTGCACTGCTTTTCCCGTGGGCCTATAATGCTGTTAAGACGGCGCGGTGGGAGGTGGGGGGGGTAGGCGAGAACCGTGAGAGAGGAGTAAGAAATCAGACGAAGAGAGACGCTGTTTTCCTAGATGATGGACAGGCTTGGCCAATTTGACTGAAAGGACGGACACAGATATGGAAGTCCCCAAAAGAGAAGTGTTAGCATACGTTTCACTATGTTGCTGTTTCATGAGAAAGGAGCGAAATGGTGTTTGTATTTGCCTGTATCGATTATCGACCCCTGTCCGGGACGCTGAGAGACGCAGGCCAGAGCTATCAATAAAACATTAGCCGCTGGCCACTTTAGCTTAGTGAAAAAAAGCTGGAGATGCGATAGAAAATAAAGTTTAATAACAATGATCATGATGATAATAATAATAATGATAACAATAACTATTGTCCGTTTTTATTAAAGAGAATATTATTTGTTTCTCGTTTTGCCGTTTGTTAAATAACGTACCTGGTTGAAATTTCAGAGCTGCGGACGGTATGTACAAGGAGAGTGTTTCTATAAATAGAAACAGAAAATGAGGCACGAGACATGAGAATGAGGGATAGTTAAAGGTGAAACCAATTTACATTCCGATAGAAGATACGCGTGTAGTAATTTCTACCAATAAAGATCGTGAGCAAGTTCAAGTTTCAGTGATTTTTTTTTTAAAGAGAAGACAATTTACAAGTATTTTGCAGAAGACAGAAACTCACACAATTCAAGTGATCTCATGATCTCTGCTATCAGTCACATGAGTAAGAATTTCATGGTTTACCGTTTGACCAATATAAACCTTAGAAATCAGGAAGTGTATAAAGTTTTTGCGTGAAGGACTAAGGGAGCTGATTGTAACGCATACACGATCCAGTGTGCAGAGTTCTCTCTCCCCTCCAAAACACACACACACACACACACACACACACACACACACACACACAAAACAAAACAAAAAAACAAACACATGCTGCTTCGGATCTATAATGTCAATACTGGCCATCACCAGATTATTCGCCTTCATGAAAACACATCACAATCATTATTCAGCACTCGAATATTTTATAATATAGAGGTTCATCGCAATAATCTTTGCCAAATAAACATTGCATGCGCTAAATCTTTAAATGAATGCTTAAATATAAGCCTGCTACCCCACTCCACCCACCCCGAACTCAACCGTGACATAATGCCTGTTTCAAAGTTTAACTTTCAATTTTGTTCCTGAAAATCCCATTCTTATCAAAGTTTATGTATGTAGGAGGCTATCCACCAACAGTAACTAGAATTTTGCATTTTGCGCGCATATAGTACCAACACAAAACACACATATAATCAACACAAAAGACTCATCCTGCATACACATACGCAAACAACAACAAAAACTGATTGAACTTCTGAGACAGATGAGGTGTTTACTCATACATTTCGATGTGAAAACTGATGTCATGTGCAAGAAATATAAAATCCTTAAAATATAATCAGTCACGTTTCGTAAAATCAACACTTTCCAATTACATCAATTTTAAAGGTCTACATAGAGGGATGCCATGTGTATCCCCCCCCCCACACACACACACTAATGATCTTTTGCAAGTGCTTGGCATTCTGAACGTGAAAGTGCACAAAAGCCAGTGGCGAGTCGCTTCATGGTGACACGGCCGAGAAGAGCACGTCCGCCAAAGAGATGATTCGCCCAATGAAATTAGATGGTCGTCAAACCCGAACATTTCTTTCTGAAGCAACCTGAAGCAGCATCAAGTTCTGTACATCGTGAGGCCACATCCGCTTTGACGTGTTCTGGGAAGCAGCGCAAATAGCCTGCGTAACGCCTGACCGCAGAAAAAAACAAGACGTCTGATCAAACAAACAATGACCTTGAACAGCAGTGGTGCTAGAAACGTGCTTCTGTAGCTTAGTCGTTTTCTAAAAACACATCGTAGGGCATTCATGACCGGATGTTTCTCATTTCTCAACAGGGAACCCACGAGGTTCCAGATAACTAATGTCGGGTGCTATCGTGCTAGGGGAGGCTGTGAATTTCGATATCAACAGAACATTGAAGTCGTATTTACGGCCTTGTACGTCAGCGAATTTGACAGAGTGACAGGCATGTTGGGCAAGAGCCACTGAATTTGCATGAGATGTGACGTCCCTTGAAGCAGGAACTGGGGCTAGATTATACAGCAAGAATTTCAGACAACTACATTTCCACTGCAGCGATGTCAATTTCCCATCGTTAACTCAAATAGTTGACCAGCCAGCTAATTATTGGTTTATTAGTTTATATCTATGTTGTTAATTATTTTCCTTGTCTTTTGATTGTTTCCTTTGCAACTATATTACATATTTACGAGGTACGTTCAATGACTATTGTGTTTCAAAATAGTTTATAGTTTTAAATTTATTATTTATGCTTAAATATTTTCACTGTTTTGTTCATTCTGGATTTACTTTCAGAATATCATTTCTAGTAAGGCATGCTAATTTCTTGTTGTAAGCACAATTCATACAGTGTTGGTCAGCCATAAATTAATAAATAATCTAGCACAACACAACTAATTGAGGTCACATTTCTGGTGCTTGATGGGGCCCCAAGTTATGCCTAGCAACATATGTAACCGCGACATAGATGGCACATTACATTATGAATTTTATACAAAGTGATAATGATAAAGAACGACACAAAGATAGATGAAAAATTAACAAGAAATGTATATAATTATTATTTTTAAATAGGAACAATGAAATGTCAATTTTCAATTACAATTTCTACGTATAAATCTATCTATCTCAGATATTTAACCTGCCCTAAAGTTCATTTTCATATCTCCTAATATTTTACCCAAGGAAATTATATTATTTTTAAAAATAATTTTCTCTTGGTTTCTTTTTTATTCTTATTTACTCAACAGTTTCTTACAAGAGTTTCTGGTTATCGGATTATGCACTCGGATTACAAACGTATGTAGTGCACTTTTCTTGTTTAACCACCTGGTGACTTTCCTTTTCTTTTACACTGCTACACACACAGAGTGGTTGATGTCATGATGCCATGACTATTCTTGGCCATGATTAACATCAACAACCTTTACACTGCTACACGCATATGGCGAGTGGCTGATGTCACGAGGCTTTGACTATTCTTGGTCATGAATGACATCATCAACCTTTGCCACAGCCCAGCTAAGAAATTTCTTAGACTCTAGGCCAGATCCAGAAACAATAATTCCAATTACATGGAATTTAACAAAACTACAAGAAGAAAAATATCTGCAAATAGCAATGAAGTAATGAGTGTTTGCTATAATTAAATTGATAGTGGCTTTGTGTCAAGGTCACAAATCCACTAAAACTGAAAAAAGAAGAATAGATTAAAATATACATGAAATGATATTCTACTTAACATCCCACATAAAATCCTTGACTGTAATTCTCACTCAATAACAATGATGTACTTTTCATTTCTGCATAAACAAATATTTAGAAAAAAAACACTGTATCAAAGCTCTTGAATGTCACAAAAGTCATTTGCTCTTTTATCTTTAAGTCTTTTTAGACTACAATCACACATACTTTATGACATTTGCTTTGACTGGACTATTGCTCCTGACTGCCCGAGCTCAGAATAGTGCTAAGACAAATAGTAATTGAATTTTCATGCCACTCGAAGGTATTACCTCTGCCACACAAAGTTTACAACACACCCTGACCCATACAACCTCTGCCACACAAAGTTTACAACACACCCTGACCCATACAACCTCTGCCACACAAAGTTTACAACACACCCTGACCCATACAACCTCTGCCACACAAAGTTTACAATACACCCTGACCCATACAACCTCTGCCACACAAAGTTTACAACACACCCTGACCCATACAACCTCTGCCACACAAAGTTTACAACACACCCTGACCCATACGTCAAGGTACTCTCTCATGTCTACTCATTCATGGATAGAAACATGCTATGCTAATTTTACCTAGCCTTACTTCCATTCTTCCATTGATATTAAGGTGTGACCCACTACTGTGTCAAGGCTGGACTTACAAATTAAATAATATATTTTAGCTAGCTTTCGCCCTACTCTGTATCTTAGCCGGAAAAAAACATATGGTCGGTCTTCCTCGTAACTTGGATGATTTAAACATGCACGCGTCACTTTTACCTTTTATGCAAATACTTCTTACACGGCTAGAAGCAATCCATTTTATTATTTTGATATTTATTGAAGTGAGACTGGGAAACATTTCATGGCTTAGTCTCAGGAGAGACTGACACACACAAGAAACAATTACAGGAACAGAGTAATAATAAAATCAGTTTGATATAGGTGTGCTATTAGCGTCATCAAAGATAACATTTATTACAAAGAAAAGGGTCATTGAGATAGATGCATCTGTACCACCATTGTAATGCACAATGCAAAACATGCCACTGCCAGAGAAAAAAGGATTTTGAAAGGGGTGCAACCTCGTCTTCACCAATTCCTTTGTAATACATAATCATCTCAACAATGTTATAGATTTACTTCAAAAGGAAATGTTTACACCTGCAAGATATTGATGGGATCATCTAAATGTATCTTTTTTCTCTCTCTCCCTGTGTGTGTGTGTGTGTGTGTGTGTGTGTGTGTGTGTGTGTGTGTGTTATGTCTTTGGTATGATTCCACGGTAAAAATACGATTAGATGGTAACAGAATAATAACTCTTTATTTTTAGCAATTCATAATAGCTAAAGTAAGCGTGACCTTGTTTGACATTCAGGACGAAGATGGGAAAAGAATAATTGTATCAGTTTCTAAACATACCTTGTGAAGTGGTTACTAACCCCACTAATAGTAACTTACCACAAGGCAATGCATTGTGAAGACCGTCATCATGCATGCCTTTAAAAAATAAAATTACGTCAAAAAGCCAGTCCAAAGAGATAATCTTGCAATACAAGCAGAAATGTATCATGTAGTACCATCACTTTGGACTCTACCCAGAATAATGAAACTACTATAAACATTACAATAATGAAAATAAAATTTAAATGTTATGTACATTGCAATATTATGTTATTATATTATTTATATATTATTATTATTATTATTATTATTATTATTATTATTACTATGCTATCTATTACAACTACCAATCCTCCATCAGATGTGCTTTCTTCAGGTGCAATGCAAACTCATATATATGCAGCAAAGCAATGCAAACAGACATACATAAAGCACAGCAATGAAAAATAAAACAAACAGGTCAAAATAATATAAGCAGAATACAATTGGAACAAAAATCGATTCTCACAATAAATCAATGTAAAAACTTTTTGTGGCAGAGTAAATTTGCCTGTCCATATTTCTAAACTTAATAATTATATATTATTGCCAATGTTAATGTGACATGACAATGGACACTGCTTATGATGATATGTTTGTAAATGCCAGAGTTGGAGTAAACAACTCATCTGGAGAATATGCTAGAACATGCTGATGCAATCCAAACCAGTTACAAAAGTAATTAATAGTCTCACATTTGTTCATAACAACTTCATCCCTTCGGGATGGACTGAAATTTATTTTGTTAAAGAAAGTTTTATATTCTAATAACTTTGATTCTGACATAACTCAAGTCCAATCATAAAGGCAATCATTAGCTTATGAAAGGGGCGTGCTTATTCTGTGTTGTATCCTCTAAAGATTGCAGTGACTACTATACTCTATCTGATCAAGTTGGTGTGTGTATCCAGCAGTGTTGTCGAACTTATCGGTAAACGTGTTGCTGTCATTTGATTCCTGTTAATTCCGTTTGAGAGACAATATCGTGGAAATTGAGGCTTGAGATTGGTCTCGAGAATTCATGATAGTTTCTTCAAGATTCCTCTTGGTGTGCTGAGTAGCACACATTAAGATTAAGGAACATTCCTCTTGCTGTGTTTGATAGCGTATATCAGGGGTGCACACACCGCGGCCCGCGGGCCGCAAACGGCCCTAGACAGGGCTCTGTGCAGCCTCCGGAGGACCTTAGGATGTTAGCATTATTACGAATATAGAACACATTATTTCATTATTTGTTGTGTTTTTATTCTGGCTTGCGGACCTCCACGCACTATCAATGGGAAATTTGGCCCTCTTGCCTAAAACGTTTGTGCACCCCTGGCGTACATGATGATTCTCCACCGTGTGTTTTATGAGGGCTTCGAAGATTCTTGAACAGTTGTTAATGTGCCTAGAAGGGGGTATATCGGACCATCAATTAAGTAAGAAAGACAGTGATTTGTTGCAAAATGTTTGATTGTGAACAAGTGCTAGTGACAGTTGCCATCATAGAAAAGGTTGTGTACATCAGCAGTAAAATTAACGTTATAATTATCTCTCTGAAACTCCAGTCTTATTTCCAGGATGAAACCATATCTTTGAACTTGATTTTATATACATACATACATACATAGATAGATAGATAGATATTTACACACACACACACACACGTATACACACACACACACGTTAATTTTACTGCTGATGTCTATACTAGGATAAATTGAGTACCTAACGTTTAATCATTGTTGTCAAAGCTCTTTTGATTATATACATATGTTGTATATTTGATTGTTGATTTAATAAGTTTATTTATTGTTAAATTTATTAACCTTCTTGGACATATATTAAAATCTTGTGTTTGAGTAATAGTGAGTGGATGGGGTTCATTAAATATTAATAAAATACGGATATGTATTACTCCTTTAGCAAGAAGCTTCCACCTGCAGAAACATTGTGCGACAGTAAAACGTCTATCTTATTATTGTGTACAGAGTAGAGTTTTACATTACTTTCATAATCTACTAAGCGAGAGACATGTTGGTCATGTGGGAGAAATATTAATAAATATAAATTAGGATTTTCGATCACTTGAAATTAGTTATGAGTTATTAATTAATAAATAATAATCATAATGAGCGAAGGGTGCCCAGAAGTGTCACACCTTTAAATAACTCTCGATCCGATTTTGTTCCTTTCATGTCCCTGAAGAATTAGGATTTCTTTATCAGGCAATGAATAATACATGCCAGTGGTGTCAAAGCGTGATTTAGCAAATTCCTGCAGTAAGCATACAGTACAAGTTGCATTGCGAGAAACCACGTTTTCGTTTTCCCTGATGGCTACGAGAGACGTTTTTCACACACCTGGGCGACGACATGCTTGAAATGAAAGCGCCTTTTCATAAATTTTCATTCATTTATCAGTGTTCGACATCGCCAACTCTGTACCAGTAATCTCGCTTGCACTCATTTGCTTTTATTTGATGAGCGCTACTATGTTAATGGATGTATTTATCTCCTCTTGCATGAAATATGGGTGCTGATTATTCACCCTTGTTGCAGCAGAGTTGTTTTTGCGCATTACAGAGGAGACTTGAAAGAAAAACTATTGGGAAGTGTAGTGTTCTATATATAAGTCAATGAATAATATGCCTTTGCATTTCATTCTGTACCTCACTTCCCGGTATATACAATAGTGTACAGATGCCGTCTAGAGCGCATGTTGACCTGTAAAGCTATATCGTCAGTGTGCACTACAGTGCTATCATTCTGTGCCATTGATCTTACACTGTACCAAACCTCGTCCAAAGTACAGACCTACTTTACCGTGAAGTTTTAAAGCGCTCTGCACAATTATCGTACGCTACGCCATTTTGTCATCAACTACCTACCATAATATATCATATCACATTTCATATTCTTTCACATAAAACCCATAACAAAAGAGCATCCACATCATATCAAATATTTTCCCATATCTTCCTACTCGATACCGTACTATGTCATCCTATACTATAGCATAGTATATATGGTCACCCTATGTCATACTATACTATAGCATAGTATACATGTTCACCCTATGTCATACTATACTATAGCATAGTATATATGGTCACCCTATGTCATACTATACTATAGCATAGTATACATGTTCACCCTATGTCATACTATACTATAGCATAGTATATATGGTCACCCTACTATAAAACATAACACCGTACAGCACGTCATAGTGTATATATAAGATACATGTGCATATATTATATTGTATAATATATAATAGTACAAGTATAGATACTAACTAGAAAACTCAATTTCTCACTTGCCCGTTCACTACATTGCTAACACACGGATTTATTCGTTCAGCAAATCACCACTGAAGAGCCCACTCCTTAACTCTGTTCTTCAGTCAGCCACTTACTCAACGGGCACAGAACCGTCTTGAAAACTACCTGTCTGTGCAATTGCTGCTCCGCCATTCTCATTTTGGCTTCGCAAACTGTCGCAACAAGTGGACTCATCTTTTGCCAAGAATATGTTTGATGATCTTGGAGACCTCTTAAAAGACTTGTCAGTCTCGCTTCCACGTCTGTGATCGATATGGATAGGCGTTCGAGTTGCCCTTTTAACCTCTGACCTTCTTTCTGACTTTGCTTGCTGTTGCCTCTTGAGTCCGAAAGCAAATGAGATTATGTGGAAGTAGGAATAAGGCTGTTTGGAAATGGACTGAATGCGAAGCCTTTGGAAAATTGTCTGCCTGATAGGAGCACGTTTAATTTCTTCAGAGTAATATCCCTTGGATGAAATTGGTGAGGAGGGGAATAGTTATGGTGTGATTATTCTTAAGCCTGTAAATATTAAATGACTTAATGTTAGAATTGAAAACCGGTGGAAGAGTTTATCTCCCTTGAATTTCTTGAGATGACTTGCTCTGGAGAATACGTATTAAGTATCGCTGAATGGGTTATAAGAAGAAACAATTATTTATAACATTGCTGCAATTGGGTCAACCATCAAAACTGACACAATGATGAAATGGTTGGTGGTCAAGATGGAGGTTATTCTTTATGTGATTTTATTGAATTGGTCAGTTTATACAGTTCTGTATTTGTTGGTAGAGTGGCCATTTAAAGATGGAAATAAATAGGGTGCGAAAGCTGAAGGGTAAAAGTAGTCATTTTTCTCTTACAAATTATGGTGGCCCCGTTTCCCAGGAAATGTAGAAGGGGGTATTTTACGTACGTCAGTATTTGGACGAAATAATGTTTTTAAGTTTATCAGGATATTCAGCCTATGCTCTGCAATACATTTTCGAGATGCGCACAATTCATGCTGGTGGTCCCCTAAGAAAACTCCAAGTCGTTTCTTTCATGACCAATGTCAAGATGCAAGAAACGGAAGTGGCTGCGTATTTGTGACAAGGTGCAAATGCAACCATCACAGCAGAACTCGCGATATCCCCCCCCCCCCCTCTGCTGGGTATTTGGTACATATCAGAACAATACCTAGCAGTGCAGAGAGTACTGGGCAGCGTAGTGACCTATGTTTTCTGTGGCTATGGATAGGTCATGGGCCCAACTTTTATTTGAAACGAGAGAAAGATCAAGAAACACATGTGAGAAGCTGTGACGATATGGGAGGGGGTAGCCTCCACACAATTAATTTATGTTAGGTCCTAGGGAGTAGGGTCCCTGCGAAATTGACCCAGGAAGGCTTATGCCCTCGGGTCCATGTTACAAAAACACCGCTCTCTGGCCTTAATATGCAGGACTTAGCACGCGCTGGCACATTATGCTCTCTCTGTGGACACTAAACAAACGTAACATTTGAAGTGCACTTTCGTTATGTTGATTTGACACTTTCAGCAGTCACCCAGTTTCAGTTTATAAAATTAAATCTTTCATAAATGTCACTAGTATTTACGTTCATCTTTCTTCTTTTAGTATTAGTCTTTTACGTCAGGTCGGGAGTGGGGCTTCGTTAGCTATTCATTAATTAATGATTCACTATTTAAATACTACGCAACACCTCACAAATCTTGAAGTGTGGTGAGGCGTATGGTCTGCCACGTTAATTTAATACAATTTCACTCTTTTCTTTAACCCCTTATGCCACAAAAGCACAGAGGAAAATCCGTTGACTTTCTTCTGTAACCTCCTCTACACTTTTATATTACTTTCTATGATAATTTCCTTCTCCCAACTGTATTAGAGTTATAAAGATTGTGTGAACCACTGAAGAGACAGAACATAGGCCCATAATTAATATGCAGTGGACGTATTCAAGGAAAGGTATAGGTTATTCATTCTCTACTATGTGCGTGAACAGAGGTGAATGGTTCTTTTATTTATTAGCAATTTTAATCATTAGTTTGAACTAGTAATATCATTCTGAATATGTGCCCAGTCTGCCTTTGTACCTAACTTTTTAAACTGAACTTTCATTTCTACATTGAACTGATACATTGCTTATACAAAACTGTCTTACCTTAATTGTTTTTAGGTTAAGACTTATACTTTCCAAATCAATACCGAAAGATGGTATACGGATTGGCCGATGGGTGTGGGTGGGTCATGATTACTGTGCAATTGTACAGTCAGTCAGCGAGCACACCACTAGTAGGTGCTAAAGAAAGAATGTTAGATGGGATCAGCATGGTCGCTTTCTGTAGCTAGTAGCACATAAATTGTCATATTCTGTTTGAATCCTTTAGAATTCAGTGCGAGTAATAACATTCTTATTCGCTGAGCTTGATCGAGCTGTTTCGACCGATTGTTACAAAGGCTTTAGATGGGTGGAGTTAAGTGATACATTAGTTGGAGTATTAAATTAATTAATAGAGTATTAGATTAATTAACTCGCTTAGCACAAATAGACAGATAAACTAGTTATTAAAGAAAACGACATGACAAAAATTAGCTAAAGGAATGAATCTACTACGTTAAATGCTACTTACATACAGACACCCAGACCGCTAGCACGTGCGGTTATATCAACTGAAAGTGATATAAATCACGAGTTGAAATCAATGCACAAAGACAGTCCCAATGAACACGAACAGTCTATCATATTCCTAGTCATCAAGAACGCGCTTATAGAAAGGCGGTTAGCGACATCAAAGGGACACAACCTCTTAATTCGTCAGCAGGAGCTCCAGTGTGAAATTGCGTTTTAGGGGAGAAAAAAATGTCTGCAGTTGAAATAAGTCTTTATAGATCGGATCCATACCTTTCAGATGGCAAATAATGTTTTAAGAGCACTGTGTGAAGTTTATTTGTGCTAATCATAAAAATAGTACAGTATTTCCTCAATACACATTTGTATTTGAATATTAACGTCTTGAGGCCAGTCTTGGCGAAAATATGCAATAAATGCTTTACGTTAGATTGCAGGTCGAGGGAAAGTCGGGTTCATCATGCATGAGAAAGACGAAGGATTTATGGGGTGGTGGGAGGTTATTGCAAATATGTATTTGTCAGTATCCATTATGAGCATAAGTATGTATATATTTTTGATATTTATATGTCAAATATGGATGTTTCTCTGTTCTATTTATAGATTATGTGTATTGAAAGGAACGTGCTCTACCATCTATTTGAACGTTTTAATTCTCGTTAGAAATGAGTGTGCGTGTCTTTGCTGTGGGTGTGTCTGCTGGCATGCCTTGCAAAAGAGTAGCCTCACTATTAACATCCGGAGTTAGTTGTGCTCATCTTTCCTTGACTGATTGCAAGCTTACCACTTAGCTTATTAAAGACAAAATCAAAAAGCATGTAGAAGGGGAATGGTTTCGGAAAGGGGCGGGAAGATACTTCAAAAGTAGAGGTGTAGCATTAACTCCCTTATGCTTACATACTCTGCAAAACACTTTGTAAGTTTTCCGCGATTTCCCAGTCACTCAAGTCATGACTAGTGAACAAGCAAAGGGTACCTAGGGACTTGAAAGTTGAACTTGAGGTTCCACTTGAGACTCACGGCTCAGGGTTGAACTTTGACTCAGACTGAGACTCAACCACAACCAAAAGAAGAAGAAATCAGAAAGCTGCTTGCTGACTGCAACGTACAATCAAGGTGCAAGCCTAAGTTTCTTGTACATTACAATATAACTCCATTCTACCTGACACTCCATTCTCATACTTTCTACAATTCCTGAAATGGTATTCATTATCCCCATGCACATGTGGCACAATAAATTTACTTTGTCATAGAAACTTACTCGACAGCGGATTGATATCATTGATTGAACGGACGAAGGGAAATCTGATACTAATGACAACACTAATCGATGTGACACCTTTACAATGCTACCAACTAACACAATAACGTCACAACCCATCTTTCCCATTGTTAACCAGTGAAAGTAGTCAGCCTTCTTTCCTAAAATGGATAAATTTCCATTGAATCCATGAACAATACTGCAGAAGGACTGTCGCTCTCTGACAACAAATAGAAGACATTAAATTAATGTATCCTCACTAATTGCATTTCAAAACACTGGAAGAAGAGCCCGTAAAATTACATGACTACCAGTATACTCCCATTCAAACACGTAGAGAAAATAAAAGCGGGGATGCAGTGGTCATATATTCGAAACTAGGAATAGCAATAGACCCTTCCATAAAAATAAATAAATAAAATTAAAAAATTAAAATTAAAATTAAAATAATAAAATATAAAAAAGTAAAATAAAAAAACGAAAAAGGAATAGAGAAATAATAATCCCAGATGCATCTTTATAATCAATTTCAAAGATAACATCTTCCAACTACAAATATTGATATACATACTGTTTAAATTTCCCAGTGAGACTGCTGTCTTTCACATTACTTCACCCAGGTCCGGTTATAAACATTAGACAGTCTCAAAATTCATTGTCTGATGTGTCTTTGTGACCAAGTTTCGGATGAAATCAACATCAAAACAAATTATGGAATTAAAATGGAGTAGGTATGAGATGAAACGAAATGTATAT
The DNA here is from genome assembly GCA_028829895.1 of Sinotaia quadrata. Lineage (NCBI taxonomy): Eukaryota > Metazoa > Mollusca > Gastropoda > Architaenioglossa > Viviparidae > Sinotaia > Sinotaia quadrata. The sequence goes on along the minus strand of CM054180.1, from coordinate 64,430,830 downwards.
ACTGAATAATGAATAGTCCACAAACATTGCACCACTCTACACCCACAGAGGAAAACGAGGTTAGCCCGCTGTTGACTTAATAATAGCAAGTGCAGAGATGACACACAACCTAGACTGGCAAAGTACTGATGATAATCAATTAGGCTCTAACCACCACCCTAAAACACTAACTCTTCTTAACATAATGTTAATAAAAGAGAATATAAAAAATTATTAGCGCAATATAACCATACTGGAAAACATACAGATTGTATAGGCAGAACCCTACCACCATCAACTACCAGCATGGCTGTTAATAAAATGATTGAGTGTGTTGGTCGCCCGACTGATAAATAATTTAGGACAACACAACAATTTGAGGTCGGCATTTCCGGTTGTTTGACCAGGCACCAGTGAGTATGCCTCATACACATTACAAGAAATTTACATAAAATGAGGATGATAAAGAATGACATGAAGATGAGTGAAAAATTAATAAAGAAGTTATAAAAGAAAATAAGGTAAACAATGAAGTAAAATTGTACATAGGTTATAGCTTTAAATCTCTAACCTAGCTATCTCAGAGAGATCTAGCCAGCCATAAGGGTCAGTTTTCCTATCTATTAGTTTTTCTCCAAAAAAGTATATTGTTCCTTTACAGTTCCTTAACATCTCTACAAGACATTCTCGTAAAATATTCACACAATTAGATAACACCCTCAGCAACACTAATGCACATGGAGAATGTCACAAAAATAAGGGGGAATAAAACTCGCCAAAGACTTTTTTTTATTATTATTATTTTTAACCATGCATGACCTTTCCGTTGTCCTTATTTCTACTGTCAGGAAGTGACTCACTCTGGGTCATTGCATACTCTCATGTTGGTATCACGCCGCAGTTAAGCCCAAATGTATTTTTATGCTAGTGAAGAATGTAATTTATACACAACAAACAAAGCCCTCGCTATACTTCTTTACAGTGACTTATAATTCAAAGCTACACCGACTACTATGTATTGTTAATTATACATGTAAAGACTTATATTGTTAGTTTTGTGTGTTGATGTGCACGTACAGTTTCTACTATTGTAATGTTCTGAGTGAACGATTGCTAAAGAAAAATTGTTATTTCTGAAATATTTAAAGTTCAGTATGGCATATTTTACCAAATGTATTACTTGTAATTTTTGTATAGTAGAATTTGATTTGCACCGAGGTACATGTATTTAGTAATTGCCTGAGGTGATAAGGGCAGTGTGACAATAAGGACTAATTGACTCTCGTGTATTATAGAATTGTCTTCTTCAACGGAGTTTTGAACACTAAAAATTCAGACAGGAATAAAAAGGGAGTGTAGTAGGTTTCCGTTATCACAGAGAAGACATTTTACTCTGAGACAGGCAAGGGCCTCAAACTGGGCATAGTCCCTGGAAGGATGGACTGCACTCGGGTGGATGAATGAGGACACACCCATTGAGCAATGAAGCACGATGTCAACTGTCACCAATATAGCGGTACAACCCAATCCTACAGAGAGGGTCAACTTGTGGATTCAGTTGTACACTGATCCCTTGGCACCTGATAGTGTGTCAAGAGGGAAGAGCTACAGACAGGCGACTCTGCATAAAACAGAGACAAAGATCTATATTTTAACTACGAACTCTGATTCAGTGATTCGTCATTTCATTCTCTACATGGATGCGAATAACATCATATGAAAAGACTTATTCCATTCAATCATGAGTAAATGAAAAAGCTTAAAAATAGTTTAGTAAAAGAATACATCAGTGCACATAGTCTAATTATGAATATGTAAGACTGTTTAAATGCTTAATCATTATCTATTTTGTGTGATTGCAAGAGAGCTTAATAGCCCCAGAACTCTCATGATTTTTCTTAACTTTAGATCATTGATAACAATTGATAGTGAGATTTACCGCATTATTGTGTATGTCAAGAATTATTGTGGGGGTTTTGTTATCACTTTTCATTTCATGTTTAGTTTAGAACATTGCCCAACCCCCTAGATAGTATGTTTATGATTAAATGGTTTGAAAGATGAGTGACTCGAACCACCGCAGGAAAGAGAAATCCGTAGATCAATAAAAGTTAAGGTCATCTTCATCTAAAAGTGGTATCCCATCTTCTGTTGTTTTAAAAGGGGAGTGCAGTTTTCAAGTTCTGTCATCCAGTAATGTCCACATGTTCCATTCCTATCGCAGTCTCGCATACAAACATATCAGTACATATGTAACCCTTGAATGTGCAATAAAGAGAACCAGACAAACATGTTGGTACATACGTAACCCTTGCATACACAATAAAGAGGGCCAGACAAACATCCATGGTGTGTGTGTGTGTGTGTGTGTGTGTGTGGATTGTAATAAACGGCTGACAGTCCTATGTAAGTACTGACAAACACTGCACCACCTCTGCTTCACTCTCGGAGTGGGAGGAGGGTTGCAGTGACAGAGAACACTTAGCTTATTGCACTGTCTGGAGAATCTTTCCAGTAGTACAGTGAGTAGTTGAAGTCATAGTGTCCACAAATTTCTCCAGTTTGCCTCCAGTAAGCAAGGGCTAGATTCAACAGTGTCTTAAAACCATGTGTTGGGCAAAGGTTGGAAAACCAACGCAATCAAAATGAACTTCTGAATAAAATGCACCCACAATGAAGATAACAGCAGCAACAACAAAATGAAATAAGACCCTGCAATTAATAATGACGGTAGTGAATATTCTGCTACAATTAATTGGCAGTGGGCCAGTATTAGAGCCAAATCTGTCTAATCATGAAGTCCACGAATCTGATAAGAATTAAAGATTAAAAATACACAATATTCTACTTAACGTTGTAGCACAGGAATGTTTAAAAACAAATTATATCACTTACACACACACTAGAATAAATTATCATACCTTTAGTTTCTGAAAAAACAAAGAGTAGAAAACTCAGTATTGAAGATTCATGAATTTTGTCAGAATCATTCACTCTTTATTCAGAGTAATTTTAGATTCATTGAAACAGACTTTTACGATTTATTTAAATTTAAAATAGGGATAGGCAAATTTACTCTGTCATAGTTCGTTTGTCTGTGTACAGTGTTTTCTGTATTTTTAGTTTCTGCAAATGTATTTAAATTCAATACCATAAGCTAGTATTGTAATAGAAGAAAATATAGTACTCACCACTAACATGGATTGGGAACTTCCTCGCCTAATTGTTCTAAAACAGTTTACATCCTCTCCAGAATCACGATCAATTGGCATTTGAATTTGAAATAATTTAGTTAGATTAGTAATAAATTAATTGCATGTCTTAAATAAAAAATATATCCCCAAACAAATATCAATAAAATTTTAATAGTTGATTTGATTATTACTATTAACCTACCAAATGACACAATTTGTTTTGTGGATTTAAAATGTATTATTCCGTCCCTTTTCCCCATACAGTTACAGCAGTTGTCACTATAATGAACAGAAGTGAGTTAATAGTTGTAAACTTATAAATGAAATAAATGCCCTAATTTAAATCATTTTAAATTTATTTAGTGTCAACATCCCAAACATAATTATCACTGAAAAGCAGGCACTAATACTAAGCTATTTTTGGAGTGCCTCCACTGTCAGGGATGTTTTACCAATGTTTTACTGTTGATCAATAGTGAATGAATTTAGGATGATTAGTTTAATACTAATAATTAATTAATTAATTAATACTAAATTACACATGTGCATTGATGTAGAGCTTTTTTTTTTTACCTAAGTGTAAATTTTGTGTTTTCAGTTTCAGCTTGCAGATTTAATTAGGTTAATAAGAATAAAACTGTAATAAAGAAAATAGTCACTCACTTCAAGCAAATGAGTAAGTGCTGTTGCACTTAGTCTTAGGTGTTGCAAGTCTGTGTTTTCACCTCCTGGATATTGTTAGAGTCATACATGCAGCTGCCTGCCACTCTTCTCTAGCTTCAATTAAAAAATTAATTACATGTCTGCAATTAAAGAAAAATGAAACACAACGGAAAACAGTACAATTATCAATAACGTTTCTGTGATTACTTATTAACTTCCCAGTTATAAAAGGATTCACTGACTGAATGGGCTTTTAAAACCGATTCTATTAACATCACTCACTGAATATTTCATTGTTTCTCTTGCATGTTGTAGAATATTGATGAGACCATTTTCTCTCAAGCCTAATCTCAGCACTCTGCCATATTACCTCAATCATGCAGAACAACAATTTCCAGTAACTTTCTTAATCCAGAAATTCCACCATGTAGTCACCATTTCTGAACAGTGTGCAGTATATCCTTTCACTTACATACAGGGGGTAGACGCGTTTCGAGCCTACCAATGTCAGAGCGGTTAATAAAACCGAGAGATTCAGGTTAAAAAATAAAAGGCTGTTTCTTCCCTGTAAAATATAATCAGGGAACAAATGCTAAGTTTCCAGTTTATTCATTTCTAACTACATTCTTTCTTACATTCAAGTCTCAACTTACTGTTTTCTGCCACAGTATTTACATCAGCAAGTCTAGCACATTCTTTATATGAGCTGTTTACTTCCAACTTTGACACTTAAAAATATCAGCAGAAGCAGTGACCGAGGTCGCATCACGTTGACATTTAACAATTTATATAACAATTAAGTTTAGAAACAGAGTTAGGCAAATTTACTCTGCCACAATCTATCTATCTATCTATCTATCTATCTATCTATCTATCTATCTATCTATCTATCTATCTATCTATCTATCTATCTATCTATCTATCTCTGTCTATCTGCTCATCAAACCATTCGTATATGATTGTTAGTTCTCTTTTTTCCTTGTTCATTTTCCTTTTGTTTGTGTCCTTCCTTCTTCCTTCTTTTCTCTATCTTTCTTTTTTTCATTTTATTTCTTACATTTTACTTGATTTCTGTCTCCCTTTCTTCTTTCTTTTCTTTATTTGCTTACCATTTTCTTCTTATTTATTTATATTTTCGTATTGATTTTTCTCGCTTATTTTCTTTCTTCATTTATTATCTTCTTTCTTGCCTTCCTCCCTCTCTCTCTCCCTTCCTTCCTTTCTTCCTTCTTTCTTTCCTTTCTTTCTTCCTTCCTTCCTTCCTTCCTTTCTTTCTTCCTTCCTTCCTTCCTTTCTTTCTTCTTTTCTTCCTTCCTTCCTTCCTTTCTTCCTTCTCTTTTCTTCCTTCCTTCCTTCCTTCCTTTCTTTCTTTCTTTCTTTCTTTCTTTCTTTCTTTCTTTCTTTCTTTCTTTCTTTCTTCAAGAGTGACCACAATTATAAGAAAATGTATGGGAAGAAGATGGCTTCCCACCCCACTAAATCGTGTTAAATATACTCATCATTGCGATTTGGAGCAATAACGTAATGCAGCCCAGCGCAGCTGATGACAAGGTGTAAGAGAGGCGTGTCGCTACCAGAACGCACTATGCAGTCACGCAATGCAGCCACAGAGTGGGAGATGCGTCTCTGGCTCGCCTAGCAGGATCGCAATTTTAATCTTGGGGCGATACATTTCCACCCCTAATATTCTCTCTCACCCCTCCATTCCTCTGTTTGTCTCTGATTCTGATTCCCTGTACTTTTGGTATTTGGAATGTAATTAGAATTGGCAGTTTGAAACTTAAAGAAAGGTTGTGGCTACTTGTATTTATTGTCTTTGTTCAATTGTGTTTTCGAATTTATTGTTTTAGTTGTTTTTCTTTCATTTGCTTGTGTTTTCAGACGCTCGTTTTTCTGCTTGAGTTTGTTTCTTTTGTACTGTTTGCTTGTTTTTTTGCATTAATTTTATTAGGCTTGGAAGATCATTTAATGCTTTTATTTTTTAGAGATTGTTAATGTCGTGAAATTGATACAAACATTCTTTTCTATGAAGGTAGTACTAATTTCATTGGCAAAATATTTAATTAGATTATGATGTGTTTTGGGGCCGTAAATAAACATAACCCATTTCATGCAGCGCCAAGAAGCAAATATTCATACCACTTCAAATCCCAACAGAATGCGCTATCGATATCAGACCAAAATGCATAGCATGAAGGCCAAGCCACTGTGACCTATGTGTCCTGGAAATGGAAGACCACCAGCAGTACGACGTCAAATCCCATTCATCTGAAAATCCGAAGTTAATTTCATCAAGTCACTTCCTGTCTTCTCAAAGTGATTATTGTTTAGGTTTCTCCAAGAACCAAACAGACCTAGCAGATTTTTTTCTCTAGCCAGACAGCTATTTTAGTTTTTGACGCAACTGTATTTAACTGGTTACCAGTTACCTTTAGAGTTCTAAAACAGCGGTATTAATTTCGTTTCTGTTACCACCCTTCTAGTAGTCAAATATGAGAGTGACTTCTTTGTTAGATTCATTTTAGTAAGGGAGTCTTTCTTGCAGTTTAAAAAAATCTTTTGAGAAGATACTGTCTTTGTCATTCGTTCGTTATTGTGCGCTTGATATTTACAGTAATTTTTCATTTAAATTTTGTATTCACATACGTAATGGAAATGCAAAATCAAAATATAAATCTCCGGAACAGAAGAAGTCAAAATACTGTGGGACTTCGAGATAAGAACAGATCGGGTGATTCCTGCACGAAAAACAAGTTCTCAATAAGTCCAACAGAACAGCAACGATCATTGATGTCAATGTTCCAAGTGATAGAAACATAAAAACAAAAGAAAGATAAAAAGTAAAAAAATACCAAGACCTCAGATTAGAAATTCAGAGACTGTGGAATGTAAAAGCAGAAGTGATACTTATAGTGATAGGAGCCTTGTGGAACATTACATCTGAATTGGAAGGCTATCTGAATAAACTCCCTGGAAACCATAGACTCGCTCCATTACTCAAAGCAGCGCTCCTAGGTGCCCATATCCTCCGTAAAAACCTTGGATCTCCCAGAATCTTGGTAAGATTGCGAGACCTTGGATCACAAACGACAGTCAAAAACAGAAGTCGTGGAAAGCGGCTGAATAATAATAATAACCTTTAACTAGGTGGCGTCAGCATTATATTGCCTAGAAAAGTTTGATTTTGCTTTTCCTTTCAAATGTGGATCGCGCGAACCAATCCTCCTGCAGATTGCATCCAGACGTAGTGGTATACAATGGGACATAACTCTCCAAGAGTTTACAGAGCATAAACGGTCAGAACATTATTCCCATGTGAGTACCAATGCAGGTAGTGACCACAAAATTAATATTACAGAAGAAAAAAACAAGACATTTAAAATTTTTAAAGTGATGGCTGCTAACGATCAAATGCCGTGCGAATGGGTGGGAAAAACTTAATAAAAATGCTTTGGGCTTGAACCCTTTTCATATGTTTGGTAACAGACACTTCAGTACCAGGGTGCCAGAACAATATGGCAGTAGGCCTAATTTGTTAGGCTTTAATCTATTATAGAGTAAATTATAATCATCTCTACCCCAACTAATTTTCATTGCAAAATGTTTCTGAAAGGTTATATACATACATTACTAAATAAGCATTGCCAGTATTTAGTTACTAATAAATTAGCTTTATTAATACTTGTTTGTAATCAAACATAGAAAAACTGACGCATCTGGAAAATCTACAGAGCGTGTTGTCATAAGTAGCAAATTTTCAACACGTGTCTATTGCCATGTAATTGATTGACTATTTAACTGTATGTATTTATGTATGTATACCATTAAGTTTCTAAGCAAGCTTAATTCCAACCAAAGTTTGCACATGACAATAAATAAACAAACAAACAGCTGTTCACGCACACTGTTATGGTATACTGTTGTAAGTGAAATGTAAGTACAAAGTGCATATAATTATATGATTGAATATATTTTGAATTCACAGGATGATTACATGACAAATATTCACTGTTCGGAATTCCTTTATCTGCTAGGCAAATGTACTTTTCTATCTCTTTTTGCTTCTGCTTGTATCGGATTCAAGGATCTGAATTTCTAAGATGAATTTTTATTTTAATTGCTCTCATATTTAATAATGTTATTAACTGCGAGATGTATGTGGCAACTTTTCTTGTTGAACAATAACTCGTTCTTTGTGTAGCCTTAGATGTCCACTTTTTAAAGGGAGTATGCTTCCACAGTACTGTATGCTGAAAGCTCATTTTATCTGTTTCAAAACACAACAGTCTAATACGTCCTTCATTTATAAACAAATGCTTTATCAACAAAACGTGGTTTCTTGACAAAAGTTTATTTAGAAGTCCTTCCATGAATTACAACTAATTTTATGCGGATTGATGACAAAGCTTACCTGCGTGCTGTGTGGATAAAAACCGAGGAATTGAGTCATCTGCGTTTAAACTGTACACATGCTCTGAGCAATCTGTGCAGACAAATGATAAACTCACTAAGAGGGCTCAAGTGTACGGAGTTTTCAAAACTAGTCAATATTAGCAGAAACAAGTTGGTTGGTAGCATATCATGGCAGACAAACGATAAACTCACTAAGAGGGCTCAAGTGTAAGGCGTTTTCAAAACTAGTCAATATTAGCAGAAACAAGTTGGTTGGTAGCATATCATGGCAGCGTGACTGTATTCATCACATGAGGAGTGTAGTGGGGAGGGGTGTTGAAGGAGAACAGTACGTTAATTTAAAACAAAATGGACTCACTTCTTGCCTACAAACTAACAAGCAGCAAAATTTAAATATAAACAATAATTATATTACTTGGCTGCATTACCCTTTTCAAGTCAAGATCTGAAACATCCCGTTTCTCAGCCTGGATATTTTACATTGCGCATATCCTTTCTCAAAAGAGAAAGAAAATAGTATTCTGTTATTTATCCATGCACAAAATAAATGGTCACCCTCTGTGGCGCCCTGCAGCCAAGAGGCAGGTCCTCAAACATTGCCACCTCCCTTCTTCCCCCAAACCACCACCAACTCCTTGTCAAGCTGCTACATGTAGTATATTTCGAATAGTATGCTTTGAAGCAAGCACAAGTTAATTAAGTAACCGTATTTCTGTAGTGACACTGACAGTGTTTTGACTGAATCTGCCGGGGCCATTCTCGTCTTCGTCTGTCAAATAGTGAATTTATTTCAAAGCATCTTGTTATTCCAAACCACTCTATCTTGGAATGCAATGACTTGTAGATTGGGTAGCACCACAGTTACTTTCGGTTGCTAGAGGCATTGACGTATCGCGCACTGTTAATCGCTAATGCATACGACATATAAAAAAAATCTATGCTTTCAAATGTTTGTTGTAAGGTTGGTCGTTTTCTTTGTGTGTTGCGTGTGTGTTTGAAACGTCCCATGGGCAATGGTGATGAAATATATACGTACACGAATTAGTCTGGCAGTAAAGATGAAATTTACATAAACGAGTGAGTCTGGCAGTAAAGATGAAATTTACGTAAACGAGTGAGTCTCTCGTTTCTTTTAAATGTACGTATCTATTATTTCTAGGAAAGGATTTCATATTCTTTTCCATTATGTTCTGTGTTATTAAACTTTCCACTTCTAGTATCAAATATTAGTACTGCAGCATTAGTAACGCCAGCAGTAAGAACAGTTGTACAGTGTTAAATTAGTAAAAGTAGAATGAACAGCAATAGCATACAAAGCAACTAGCGCACTCAGAAACCAATGTACTCAGCAGCCAGCACACTCAGAAACCAGTGCACTCAGCAACCAGCACACTAGGCAAGAGGAAGATTCCTCTGCAAAGTTACACGTACCCAGATTTGCCTGACATTGCAAGTATGGCGGAGTAAATTTACCTCTCCCTATTTTAAAAATTAATTGTTATATAAATTGTTGAATTGTCAGAGTAACCCGACCTTGGGCACTCCTTATGACGATATTTTGAAAGTGTCTGAGTTGGAAGTAAGCAACTCGAATCGAGAATGTGCTAGAAATTGATAATGTAATGCAAACTGAGTGAGTAGTTTTTATTATCCAATGGTTATGATTTACGAGAACGAGACCAGCCAATGGGCTGAGATATAAACGTTTATAGAAAAATCTATTGTCTAATCACTTTGAATCTGGAGTGGCTAGAAGAAGTCCAGTCTTGAAAGGAGGCCATTAGCATGATGGTGAGTTAGCTGACTGATTGAGAGAATGGTCTTAGAAATATTTCATGTACTTTTGCTATTGATATATTATACGTGTATTTTAATATGATGTATTATGTAAGTAGACTATTATTTCTACAAATGTTTATGCTTGTATTTAGTATGCTAACACTTGACATTGCTTTGATATTCTGTATTTATTATGCTGTGTGTGTGTGTGTGTGTGTGTGTGTGTGTGAGTGTGTGTGTGTGTGTGTGTGTGTGTGTGTGTGTGTGTGTGTGTGTGTGTGTGTGTGTGTGTGATTCGGGCTAATAAAAGCCGTTGCAGGAAACTGTAAGTCGAGACTGCAATTAAGAAAGACTAAAGTTATAAAGTGATAAACTGGAAGCTTAGCATTTATTCAATGATTGTATTTTGCAGAGACAAGTCTCCTTTTCTGCTTTCATTTCAAGGTATGATTTGAACCGCCTGGTTGTAAACTGCTATGACTGACCATGGTAAAGGCGGGAAGTGGTGTTTAAGTGTAAGAACACATTACACTTTACTGATGAATGGCAGCAAGATATGCTGACAGCCTAAGCAATTTCTGGTGTAGAGAAGATGTTGGACATCGATACATTTATTGTTCTGTTTGAAGGGATTGACGGCAAAAAAGAAGTGCCCAGTTATCGGAACAGTCTGTAAGCAGGTGGAGCCGTCATAATAAAGCTGACAACGTGTGGCTTTGTTGCAAAAGCATATTGAGACAGTTGTTAATATTTTATGTAAAAACCACTATTATTACTTATCTCTAATATTTCAATTTCTGTTCTCTCATAAAACTATCCTGTGATTTGTATTGATATTATTGTTGAATTTTATTGAAGCATAAAACTGCGAATTATAGAAATTATTCGATTATGGTTTCATGAAATATTTGATGTCAAATAATCTATTTCATTGCATTTGTCATATGTATATTTGATTATTGATTTAATAACTTTATTAACCTTACGCATATTGACAATCTTACGTTGGAAAAGAAAGTGGGTGGATGGGGGCTCGCTAAATACAGACTAAAGATAGATTTGTCCTCTTCTTTAGTAAGAAGGTTTTCACCTATGGAATATTGTGTGACAGTAAATTTTTATCTTTAATGTTGTGGAAAAGAGGAAATATTTACAGCACCCGTATATCCGCCACGAGTGGGAGAGACGTGTGCTGTCTGCTGGAGGATCATTAATAAAATAAAATTAAAATTCTCGTCACTTGTAATTAGTTTTGGATGGCTAATCAATTAATAATAATAATAATATCCATTAACTAAGTGGCGTTGGCGTCACAGCAAGGTTAAACCATGCAAGAGAAGTAATCAGAAGTACTTTAATTAAATGCATTGGCGTTTTTCTCCCTCCATGTATCTCGCTTTTGCTGTATTCGCTATCAACACCCCTTTCTTCTGTTCTGCGCCTCCGCCCCATTTTTACCTTTTCATCGGACTTACTTCAATTATCCGTCTCATTCTGGAACCAAGTCTATACCGACATGTCATGCAATCTTTCCGACGAGCCTAGCCGTGATGGTGCTGTAGTATGCAAAACCGCTCTAGCGAACAACTGGTTCGAGCTGGTACAAGGTGACGCTTGGCACGCTAAATCCCTCTAACATATTACCTGGCTCTGTAATTTTTCTAAATTAGACAACGTTGCGGGTGCGCTTTGGAATTTAGGCGTCAATTGATGACTGGTTAGTGAATGTAAGACGTTGACACCTCACGTTTTCTTCCTCTTAATTTAACATTGGGGGGGGGGGGCGGTCATGGGCAGGATAAATAGGATACTAATTAATGAAAGTATGCTTGTATTCTACTTTACCTTTATTAAAAAGAACGTAGAAAAAATAAGAGGGAGGGTGAAATTAGCAAATGTTTTCATTTTCGTCAATGTAAAATTACATTGCACTTTTTTTTTTTTTTTTTTTTTGGGGTGGTGGTGGTTTATATATATATGCCGACAGGCTTTTACAAAACCTGATTCAAAAATAAAACGAAACAAGAAACAAATAGATATGTAGACAGTGACCACGGAAGTACAAACTACACACAAGTGCAAACGCACACACCCAACACACACGCATGCGCACATTCACGCACGCTCGCACATACAAAAGCAAATGTATACACACGCACACAGGTGCACGCTCTCTCACACACACACATACACACGTTCCACACACACACACACACACACACACACACACACACACACACACACACACATTCATGCACATGTGCACCCACAAAATACAGCAAAAAACACAAGCTCTAGCACACACGAACGCACGCTCGTTCAGACACATACACACACACACGTAGAGGCCTATGCATGTGGACAAATGTCACAAATTCTTTTTTTTTAAAATTTAAATTCTCCAATTTAACTTTCTAAGGTTATGCAGATAAGTCAATTGTTTGTTGACTTTATTTATTGTTTCTTATTTTCACACATAATAATTATATTAGAAAGCATTATTAAAAAGAAAGAAGAAAAGATATAAAATACGATAATGTTAAAGGCTTTTCGATCTTGAAGACATGCCAGAGGAATTGTATTAAATCCTAACACAGAGTGTGTTCAGCCGTATGTTGAAAGTCGCAAACTATCTTGCGACTAGTGAAAATTTGCTTCATTGTCTAGACATGTCTTCAACGAGGTATTGGCCTTCTTGGACTCGAAAGAAATTTCTCCAAGTGACCAATGTCTGTTGTGAATAAGAAATATTGGCCTCTGTTCTTGGACTCAAAAGAAATTTCTCCAAGTGACCAATGTCTGTTGTGAATAAAAAAACATGTGGATATAATTATTGCAGTTGTGATAAGTGATTACGTAGAAGTGTGCAGAATTATGTAGAGATGTGTAGAATTATGTAGAGATATGCAGACTTATGTAAATTTGTGCGGTTTAGAGATGAAATATATATCTATGAACTTTATTATATATAAGTTTATTTGACTGTTGATGTCTATGTTAGGATAAACTGAATGAGTGTCTAACATTTAACCAGACATTGTTGTGATGTAAAGATAAATGCTCTTATGATTTTATTCATATGTTGTATATTTGATTGTTGATTTAATCAATTTACTGTTAAATTTATTAACCTTCTAGCACATTTGTTAAACCCTTTTGTTGTACTAATAGTGTGTGGATGGGGTCTCGTTAAATATAAATAAAAGACGGGTTTTTATTACTCTTTTTGTAAGAAGTTCCACCTGCTGAACATGATGCGATAGTAAAACGTCTATCTTATTAGTGTGTAAAGATTAGAGTTTTACGATACTCTTACAACCAGCCAAGCAAGAGACATGTTGGTCTTGTGGGAAAATTATTAATAACTATAAAGTAAGATTCTCGATCACTTGTAATTTGTTAAGTGTTATTAATTAATAAATAATAACCATAACGAGTGAAGGGTGCCCAGAGAGACAGAGAGAGAGAGAGAGAGAGAGAGAGAGAGAGAGAGAGGACAGTAACAAATAAAGAGAGAAAGCTTGAGAGGAGGAGAGAGGGGACCATGAAATGATCTAATGGTGGAATTTGTTTTAGCAGATTCCGAAGCCATCAATAAGGACGAGAGCGGTTATAATAGGAACACGACGCTCGATCATGTTATAAAACAGTCACAAGAATGTCTGTGACCGAGAGAAGCATCACCTGACATACCGAGTGAAATAATTAGAGTTTAAGATGAATTGATGCGGCCAAATACGTTTCTAGGAAAGAATCCGTTCGAGAATGAGAAAGATACAAATCTAGTCTCCAATAACTCAATTAATGCTGTTGGGTTTTGTCGATACTTATTTTCCTTGCTAGTTCACCTTGGAAAACGAAAGGTCACTGTGCCTACGGGCAAGATCGTTAAGACAGAAAAATAAAGCAGCTGATAATTATTATCATTTTATTTTTATCCTGATCTGGCTATGTTGTTTCTTTTGTTTTTAAAATCTCATAATTATAGTTTGTTTGATTCGTTGGTATTGCTTTTCCATTTCACCTTTTCACTGTTTCATTGTTAATATTTTTCTACGTAATCATTCGTTTGTATCCTTGTGGTTTAGCTGTGATGTAGTAATTACCATGTTATTTAACTTTATTAAATTCTTGAATAAAAATTACAGAAATGGGCCTAAAACACTATTACTCTAGCTACTCCTACAACACTTTATATTTTCGTAACAAAGATAGTAGTGATACACAGTGGTAATTTAGATACATAGGCAATACGTTTGTGATTTAGTGCTCTAGAAAACAACGTACAGTATTCTTTACAAATTCGATTTCACCGCCTACATTTCACATCGGAAAAGACGAAATATAAAAATCAGGTGAATAAGTATTTAATAATCACATATACATTTAATAGTCACACTACTACTACTTGGCATGCTGCCATTAATAATAATAATCATTATTCTACTACTACTACTACTTAGAGACAGAAACGGAGAAGATCAAAATATATTTTTAAAAATTCCTTGGTTCAAATGATAAAATAAGTTGCATTTGCTTTGCTTTTTTTATGCTAAGATTTTGTTTGTCCTGCAAAAGGAAAAATCCAAACATGAAACAATATCATATTTCGGCGTACTTTTAAGTCGAGCTGCACCAAATGATAAGTCAAAGTGAATGAGGATTCCGTTTTCTTCACGCGCAATCTTTCTCTCCTGAGTTTAGGTTTGAAAACAAATAGTGGCTGTTATTGTTGAGACCTCAGATCCATAAAAAAAAATCTACAAACTATCCTTTTTCAAGTATGTTGACTACCTGTACATACCAGACTGTGGAAACGTTCATCGTCATCTGGATGTAAATGATGCTTATTTGCGCATGTTTACACTAGCTGGAGTTACGACCCCTGTCTGGCTATGTTGCCGGCACCAGCATTGCTGGGATGGAGTCAATGAAAACATCAAAGATTACCTACTGCCTCGAACACAATAAGGACTCTTCAGAAATACCTTTGTGAAAGGATAAACAACAACATTCCGCGTGAATTTCCATTAAGCTGCTAACACATTGGGAATATCTGATATTCAGAAAAGAAGCAAACAAACCCAGGTGTGACGTGCCAATGAAACGTTTCCAGAACGAGGTCGGACTTCGTACTTTTAGGGAGGTCTTGTATATTAGTTTTAATTTCCTCAGCATTTGTCTCTTGATTGCACACAATTTCTCCATAATTGTACCTAATCTGTCAACATTATAATGAAGGTTTTGCTTGCTTGCGTGTTTGTTTTGAAGGTTTTGTTTGTGTGTGCATGTTTGAGTATGATGTTTGTGTGTTTGTTTGTGTGTGTTTGTATGCTTGCGTTTGTTGTTTGTGTCTGTCTATGTGTTTATTTTGTGTTTTTATTTTTAATGCGTTTAAGGATGAGTGTTCATAGTACAGACTCCACTACCACAGAGTCAAGGTCAATTACACAACAAATCATAAAAATATGCAAGCATTTTAATGCAACACACAAATATGTCATTTTGCTTGAATAGAGAGGCATTTTTATTTAAACAAACAAACTCCTAAATAGTATTTTTTTCTTAAGCAGGTATATTTTTATTTTGTAAACATTCAAATAAGTATAAATGAATTTTAATTAAACAAACACACCTAATGTAGTTTTATTTCAACACACACACACACACACACACACACACACACACACACACACACACACACACACACACACACACACACAAATAATGTATTAAAATTTTACTTAAATAAAACTCTCAAACACAGGCAAATGTAAGGTAATCAATTTCAAAGAACAATCAAACAAACAGCAGATTATAAAAGTAGCATTATTTGGCGTGTAATTCACTCCTTTGAGTAAAGAATCACAGTTCTTGTTGCTGCATCCTGTTCGCTGTTTTACTAAACCTAAACATTAGAAATATTATGGCAATTGCTTGAGGACGGCACTGAACAGCCTACAACACTCATTCCCTTCAGGCCATCAAACTGTCAACATACATTTTCTTGTACACTGGAAGGCATGAAATGGGACAAGACACTAGTTCAGATGGTTTTTCTTTCCTTTATCAAGAATCATATCTTGCAACTACAAGGTTGTCTGTTAAGACGAGCAGCCTTTCCTCATCAAGACTTTATGGAGTTTGTTTAAACTAGCGACATCATGATGATTTCGCAAACATGTCTGTTTCAATGCTTGCATTTACAGCAAAATGTTCGGTATTTAAATTTCGTGTACAAAATCATACGTCTGTGCCCGATTTGATGCATTTCTATTATTCATCAAAATTCCTCTTCAGTTTGGGTCTTCAGGTATGCAGGTATTATGAAGGTTGCCGGTGTCCTTTCTGGATTGACACCATATCAGGTCAGTATTAGTGTCCAAGTCATTGGCATGATCCGATGGTAACTGCAGTCTTGCGGTGGTCTTGGGGCGAAAAGAGTAGTAATTGTGAGGATGGTTTCATAGCCTCCTATGGAAATTAAGAGTGTGTGGAGGCAGAAGATGGCTTACATTTTATACATATAATTTCCTTTGTTTTATTTCACACATTAGATAGTGTCACGTTGTTTATCGCATGCTCTCAAAAGGACTCTTCAATCGCAGAAGGAGATACTTTGTGTTACGTTTCGTTTTGTAGGAGACACTTTGTGTTGCATGTCGTTTTGTAGGAGACACTTTGTGTTGCATGTCGTTTTGTAGGAGACACTTTGTGTTGCATTTCGTTTTGTAGGAGATACTTTATGTTATGTTCTGTTATAGGCGTACGTGACACTTAGTGAAGGTAGGTGTGTCGTGTAGCATAATTTGTAATGTTAGTACTAACACCTGACTGTGACGAAATATTTAATTTACAATTGTTTGGGCAAATGAATAATAGTTTGTAGACGTTTCCAGCGGCTAAACTAGCTGTAAAAACTTTGATACAAAAATTAATTAAAATATAAATTAATTAATCTATTTCCATAATTATCGTGATGGCCATAACAATGTAACCCACACTACAATCATCATCATCGTCAATATATACTGTATATACTTAGAATATCTTTGATTGCATATAATTTATTTCGAATATCTATACATTGCGTATACTAAGCTATCTATATATTTTGTATATTTAAACTATCTTTGCATTGCATATAATTTATTTCGATTATACATTGCGTATATTAAGCTATATATTTTATATATTTAAACTATCTTTGTATTGCATATAATTTATTTCTACTATCTATACATTCCATATTTTTACTGAATTTGAAGAAGGATGTCGGCATTTTCACATGCTTAAATTCATTTTTAGACTAACTAAGATCATAGACATTGAGCACAATAAAATAAACTTTAAACCACGTTTACTGATAAAAGATATATCCGTACTGGCTACAAAGCTTGTAGTCAAAGAGGTACGGCAATCAGTTGGAATCTGTGGCTTACGAAAGAAAGCAGTCATCAGAAAGTTTAGAATTGATTACTCCGGATGATAAATTATAATTATAATACTTAGTAGCTAAACGAATATTTAATTAAAAATAGAGCATAATACCCGTACCCAATTCAAATAGTTATATTGGGCTGCAGTTTAGTACTTCAAGGTACGATGGCACAGCTCTACTAGAATTTGATGGATTGAGTTGGGTTGAAAGTTTCCCCTGAAGAAAAAATGTATTGTTATTTCATTGGTTACAATAAACAAAAATGGCACGTGTTTCTCTCAGCAGTATCACGTCAACACATCTCGAGACAATCTGCATTTTCCGAGGCGTCTCTAAGAATTTAAAGCTCTTGGCACCTTGGGAGAAGTGAGAGAAAGGGTCTTATCATGGCGCCGTCTTTTGCTCAAGAATTCAAGATAACATATAACGTCTACCAATTAAAATAGATGACGAAACGCAAAAATGTATTTCTTGCCTTAGATTCAGACGCTCATTCACATGTAACTCAATATTTTGAGAGTAATGTATCTATCTATCTATATCTAACTCTCTATCTATCTATCTAACAATCCATCTTTCTATCTATATCCATCCATTCATCCATCCATCAATCCATCTATCTATCTATCTATCTATTTATCTATCTATCTATCTATCCATCCACCCATCTATCTATCTATCTATCTATCTATCTATCTATCTATCTATCTATCTATCTATCTATCTATCTGTATGTTTTTCTATCTGTCTGCCTATCTATCTATCTATCTATTAACTATTCGATAGTTTAAAAATCCACAAGTAAGTCTGCCTATTCAATTACTAGCGACACAAGCCATACACACAGCACAAACAAATACATGCATACTTACATAACGGGTGCGTGGGTATAGGCGTAAGATAATAGAATGAATGCTGAATAGGTAATACATATGCTCCTCAGGTGTGTGTGTGTGTATATATATATAAGCAGACATAGAGAACAGACAAACAGATAGATAAATAAACAGACGTACAGATGCATAACAGATACATTTCAATATGTATATTGATCTCCTAGAAATACATACGTCTCTGTATAAGGATATAGAATTTATTTATAATACCTAACACGTCACTGTGTTGTTTATTTAAAATGCACAATACGTTTTTTGTTTGCTTCAGTCATGTCAACTGAAATCTTTTCAAAATGAAATTCATTTACTTCTTTCACCATATAGTCTGTGAGAACATCTAATGATTTCATAAAAATCCACAATGAATTTTGTTGTAACAAATAAAGAGAAATAGTTGTCTCCCAAAGTTGAAAGATAAGTGACTTTTCCTGATGACTATATATTTCCTGGTGTGAGCATAATTAAAATTCGTCTTGTCTAATTCATCTAATCGAAATGGGGACACTTTCCTGCTGACCCTTTGACTATGAATCAAATGAATTACACTTAACGGTCATTATGAATTATCGAGCGATGGTTAAACATTTTTATGAACTAGCTACCGGTTTGAATTCATAACAGGTGAAGATAGAAATAATGCAAGTATTAATAACAACAAAATAATAGTGATAATAATGATGATGATGATGATAAGGGGGCGGCGACGACAATGATGATGGTGTTATTACTGTTGTTGTTGATGATGATGATGAGGAGGATGACAAAATGACGGTGACGACGATACATTACTGTGTGTCAGACAGGTTTGAACATGAGATGTTTGAAGTAGCCTGAACTTCCGATCTCTGGAAGGTGCAAAAGATCTAATACAGGGGTCGAAAACCTTTTATAAACGCTGTGCCAAAGTAATTCTTCGAATTAGCCCTGGGTGCCAGCCTCTTGTTTACAAACCTTTCTGCTTCTATGTTTATAGGCATACTATTTTGTTTCAAAGAAACTATATAATACAAAATATTAATTTATAACTTTACATGCATACTTTTTTGTTTCAAAGAAACTATATAATCTAAAATATTAACTTTGCCTACAAAATGTGATTAAATTTACCATCATTTACTTTGTTGTTACTGTTTTTTTCTATGTACCTGGAACTTGCTGCCTGCCATGGCATTTCGTTCTGCGTGACAGACATGAAGAGCGTTCCTAGGTTGTCGACCCCTTGTCAAGCAATGAGCCAATTGTGCACATTTTACTAGCCACAGGGATAAAGAAACCGATTTAATATTATATGAATACGGAGAGTCACGGAACCCAAAAGTCCTGAACAAGCACTTGAGCGAGAAGTGTGACTGCGAGTTCCTGTTAGCATTGGCATGAAGGACAAATCGTATATGCTCAGTGATGCGTATAACAGTTATAAAGTACTTTAGCAAGGACAAGAACATAAGCAGGTTTCTTTCTTAGATCACAATATCAATTGCAGGGTTGACAGAAATTTTGAATTTAAGCTGGTAATAGCAAATATGTTCTGTCACGGTCTATGGATTGGATCATGGTGTACAAGGTCACTCGTTAATAACCACTCAGAGACGCGTTTATCTTCCCAATATCATGACACATTAATTACTTCATTTATTCTGAGTTCCACAATAAGCTACAAGTGCAATCAAAATATGCAGTAACTCTTCTAGTTCTCCACGGGAATAAAAAGGAACACCATGCAAATTCCAAGGACAACAAACGGTCACAGATGTGCCGCAATTCTACAATGAATAATCTTAATTTCGGTCACACCTGCAAATCCTTAATATCTCACTGTAGCCTGCAGAGAAACGTTACAGGCAAATCAAAAACCTATAACATTCAGTTCTACGTGTTCACTACCAGTGTCAATACGGCTTTGGTATATCTACACCTCCTTATCGCTTTGGTATTTCTACACCTCGTTATCGCTTTGGTATTTCTACACCTCGTTATCACTTTGGTATTTCTACACCTCCTTATCGGTTTGGTATTTCTACACCTTATCGCTTTGGTATATCTACACCTCCTTATCGCTTTGGTATTTCTACACTTCGTTATCGCTTTGGTATTTCTACACCTCGTTATCGCTTTGGTATTTCTACACCTCCTTATCGGTTTGGTATTTCTACACCTTATCGCTTTGGTATTTCTACACCTTGTCGCTTTGGTATTTCTACACCACCATGACACATTGATATTTCTGTATTTATCTATCACATTGATTTTTCTTATTTGCCAGTCACATTCATTTTTCTGCATTTATCTGTCACAATAATATGTTTGCATTAAAATGTGTCTTGATATTTACCTGTCACACGGTGTTGCTGTAACTTTCCCTTAATGCAGTCTACAGAGAAGGAATAGTCATACAAAGCAGGGTAAAGGCCAACATAGGATTACCCAGTCCTTCATGCGTCAAATTTCGTCTCCATCAGTAAATTAAAAAAGTGATGGTAGTTCTTTGAGAATTGATTAGGTAACTATCTAGTATATTTAACTTTCCGCATGCCTTTCAATGTAAGAATGAAGTTATTAGAATGTATGGTTTGCATGTTATGACAATTTTGTCTGAAATGATGATACAAATGGCTGTGTGAAAATAAATGCAATCTCTTATGCTTTCAACTTTATTTTTCTATTCTTTCACCCTCAATCTGTCTGTCTGTCTCTCTCTGTCTCTCTCTCTCTCTCACACACACACACACACACGCACAAATGTACACAAGTCTTTTGCTTTATTTTTACGAGTATTGCCATTTTTAATAGACACGCAAACGTCAAATCACGTTGAGAAATCTGCCATTTGAACACTTCAGTAATAATGTATACCTCGCTCAAATATTCGTTTCCTTCGTGTTGCGTTAGAATGAATTATGTTAGTTCGTAAAGACGATCAGCACTTACATTCACTTCCCCGTGCGCATCAAACGCCTGCGCATGCCCACACGTCACTCTTTCGTCACTGGGGACTTGACCTCACTTGGGCATGGCATTGGGCAATCATTAGACAGGGATACTCTAAACTGCCTGGTCACATCAAATGCATTTCTTCTTAACGAGACGGGAGTGCCGGTACGAGCCCGAAGCTTTCGCTCTAAACTGTACTTTTGGAGTGGCGAAGCAAAACTTACGGCGAGCTTTCAGGAACTGGTAGAATGCTGTCAGATACTTTCATGCTATATGGCGATCATGAACCTACACCAGATGAACCATGAATCTACACCAGAAGAGCCATTAACCTACACCAGATGAACCATTAACCTACACCAGATGAACCATGAATCTACACCAGATGAACCATTAACCTACACCAGATGAACCATTAACCTACACCAGATGAACCATGAATCTACACCAGATGAACCATGAATCTACACCAGATGAACCATGAATCTACACCATATGAACCTACACCAGATGAACTATGAACCTACACCAGAACAATTGGAAGGTCATCCTGGCCTCTATCTAATTTTAGCAACATGTTTCTGTTCTATAAGCATGAGCGCTATCAAGTCCTAGTCGACTGTATTCGTAAAATACAATTTAGAAAAGCTTTCATTCTTAACAAGAGGAAAGTAGCAGCAATGGTGATAGTAGAAATAGTATATTATATTTTGAAGGGAATAAAAACACAAATGGTAAAAAATTACTAACTTCTTCCATTAAGAAATATATTTATTTGATGTTATTGATCTCCAAAATCACACTACCGTTGATTTTGCTGACGGGGACTAACTCCTATGGAGAGCTGAGAGTCATGATCTTGGAGACAAACGCTATTGGAGATTTATATGTCACTTTCCCAAGATGGCGGCTATGATCAGCTTGTAATGATGCTCACATTTTAAAGACGTTTGGGTCGTGCGTAGCGTGTAGCGCACGGGACCCACGTTATCGTCAACCGACTAGAGTCTGAATCCATCGCTTTCATTACGATTCGCGGGAAAGATTTTCATCTCGAGACCGGATCAAACTAGAAACCGCTTGAGCCAGGGGCAGAGAAATGTGCCGTCTCTCTACGCTACTGTTTATCCCACGTCTCTTCCCTCCCCACCCGTCCCCACAAATAAGAGAAAAAGAAAAGCAAAACAAGATATATTTTTAAGAATCTGTTTACTGAAACATTAGAATGAGGAATGATGGGGGCGGGAAGTGGGGGAGACGCTTAGTTTCACGTGTAGCGCTTGCCGTGCGCCTATCAAAACTGATTGGTGCCAGACATTCACACGGATTGTGTGATATAATGTTGTTTTTTTATTTAGTACGGAGATCCAGCAGCCTACGGGTGATGTTAGAAAGAGGTGATCCTACAGACGACCACGTGAAGAAAACAGAAATATCATTACAGCGCAAACAGCCCTAATCGGCACAATCACCGGGGTCCTGAGTTCGGAACATAAACAGTGCATTACTGAACAGAAACTCCGGAATCGTCTGCCGATCTACACATTCTGAGTGCTGACTAGAGCGTTGTTAATGTCTGCCTTAGAAACTAACGTCTATCAGTCGGAAAGCTGATCCAGTTTCTGACATCGGATATTGTAAACTACAACTAATATTTGTATAATTATCATTTGTTTTCCTTGTTTGTGTGTGCGTTTGTGGACGTGTGTGTGGTTGCATGTATTATGTGCATTTGCGCGCGCGCATATTTTAATATTTTTATTGAATTGTACGATTCTCACAACAGAGACTTATTTTATTTTTTTTCCTTTCCCAGTGAAGGAAAACTGAAATATTATTTCGCTCTCCTATATTTCTCTTTTTTCTTATTTTTCAATATTTAAAATTAAGATAGACCTTTTGTGGAAGAGGAGTCCGTTCTAATTTTATTCTTGTTCATTGAAAAAATTAAACCAATAGTTTATGATTTAATTGCAGGGCGTCGAAAATGCATAGGTCTTGAAAAATATTCATTTCAATCTATTTTATTGTACATCATTGTTTGCTGGCACTTAAAAGAAACAGTGCACTTTAAATCATTCACACCTAGAAATATTGGATCACATTAGATAGGGCATCTGAAGTAGTGGGCATATTGGATGACATTAGACACCGTACTCTGAAGTAGTGGGCATATTGAATCACATTAGACACTCAGTATTCCGCATTAGTGGTATAGTGGATCACATTAGAAAACGTAATCTGAAGTAGTTGCATATTAGATTACATTAGACAACGTACTCTTGAGTAGTGGGCATATTGGATCACATTAGATAAACAGTGTTCTTCAGCAGTGGCATATTGGATCACATTAGACAACGTACTCTGAAGTAGTGGGCATATTGGATCACATTAGACACACAATACATGTACTTTGAAGTAGTGGGCTTTTTGGATCACATTAGATAAACAGTGTTCTTCAGCAGTGGCATATTGGATCACATTAGACAACGTACTCTGAAGTAGTGGGCATATTGGATCACAATAGATAAAATATTCTGCAGTAGTGGCATATTGGATCAAATTAGACATTGTGTGGATGTTTCGGATCACATTAGACGCAAATAAGCTCTGCTGAAAGTGGGCGTTTAGGATCTCATTAGCGCACAGTGCTCTGCTGTGAGTGTGTTGGATCACAATAGACAGTCCTCTGAAGTAGTGGGATTATTTGATCACAGACACAATGCTCCGATGTACGTGGGCGTATTGGATCACCACATTATAAACACATTGCTTTGGTGTCAGTGGGCTTATTTGACCAAAGACACAGTGCTCTGATGTAAGTGGGCGTATTCGATCACATTAGATACAGAGTGTTCTGATGTAAGTAGGCTTATTTGATAAAGATACAATGTCTTGCTGTAGATGGATTTACATGATAGAAGACAATGCTCTGCTGTAGATGGATTTACATGATAGAAGACAATGCTCTGCTGTAGATGGTTTATTTGATCAATGGTGTTCTGGTGTAAGTGGGCGTATCGGATCAATTAATTAATTATCCTTAACTAATTACAAGTGATGAAAATCTTAATTTATGTTATTAATAATTCTCCAGCAGACACCACTCGTCTCTCTCACTTGGTGGATATGCAGGCGCTGTAAACGTTTTCTCTCTTCCACAACATTAAAGACAAACATTTACCATCACACAATATTTCTATAGATGGAAAAGTTCTTACTAAAGGAGAAGATAATTCCAACTTTAATCTATATACGGCGAGGCCCGATCCATCCACTTTCTTCTCCAACATACAGTTATCAATATGCATAAGAAGTTCAATAAATTTAACAATAAAAGTATTAAATCAACAAATATGCATATAAAAATACAATGAAAATGATTGCATGCTAACAATATTTCCTTGAAACCACGTTCAAATAATTTTAATATCTATACAGTTTAATATCATAAAATACAATTCAATGGATTAGTGTCAATACAAATCACAGGATAGTTCTTATGCGAGAGCAGAAATGGAGTTATTAGAAATAAGTGATAATAGTGTGTACATAACCTTGTTTAAGTGTTGTCTCAATAGAATTGTGCATGCTTTTATGTAACAAGGTCACAAGTTTATTGTTTATCTTATTACTGTCAATTTCCCGTGATTTCCTGTCACTTGCAGGACACTGATTCACTGTTATTCTCTCGAGGCTAACCTTGGCACTCCATCGCCATATTAGCTCCCTCAAGCAGAACAACAATTGAAGCAATTTCCAGTAACTTCCCTGTACCAGAAATGCATGATGTAGTCATCATACTTTTCCACCATACATCAACAGAGGGCAATATATTCCTTACACTTAAACATTGCAGTAGATACTCCTCGCTTCTACTATTGTCATTGTGGTTTGTAATCAGTAACCAGAGATTCAGGTAAAACAAAAAGGCTGTTTATCCATGTAACATATAACCAGGAAACAAATGTCATTTCCAGTTTATTCATTTTTGATTCACATTCAAGTCTCAACTTACAGTTTCCTGCGACGCTATTTATTAGCCTGATACACACAGCATAATAAATATAATAGTTTATGAACAGGTTCACTAGAAAAAAATTTCAAGTGTTTAGCATACTACGCACGAGCATCTTAGTTCATAATTTTGTAGAAACAATAGTCTACTCACATAATATATCTCTACGTAAAACACAAGCATAATATATTAATAGCAAACTGCATGAATATTTCTAAGTCAATTCTCACTCAATCAGTCAGTTAACTCACCATTAAGCTAAAAGCTGCCTTTCATGACCGTACTACTTGCCACTCCAAATTCAAGTGATTAGACAATAGAATAGCAGGTAAAGTTTTGATCTCAGACCATTGGATGGTCTCGGTCTGGTAAATTTAACCATTGTATAATAAAAATTACTCATCCAGTTGGAACCGGTTTGTATTGCATCAGCAATTTCTAGCTTATTCTCAACTCGAGTTTATACTTCCACTCTGACATTTACAAAAATACTATCATAAATAGATCCCACGTTTAGGTCGCTTCGACAATTTAACAAGTCAAATCACAATTAAGTCTAGAAATAGAGATAGGCAAATTTACTCCATCACAGATAAAATCCTAAACTCAACGAATTATTGTTGCTTCTTAGCTTAAGTAAACTAATTGGATCTTCATAGATCTTAGAGTACATTAATTTATTTTACTCTGTTTCAAGTCATGACTTTACAATTCTAAACTTTACTCTGTTTTGTCATGACTTTACAATTCTAAACTTTACTCTGTTTAGTCATGACTTTACAATTCTAAACTTTACTCTGTTTAGTCAGGACTTTACAATTCTAAACTATACTCTATTTAGTCAGGACTTTACAATTCTAAACTTTACTCTGTTTAGTCAGGACTTTACAATTCTAAATTTTACTCTGTTTAGTCAGGACTTTACAATTCTAAACTATACTCTGTTTAGTCAGGACTTTACAATTCTAAACTTTACTCTGTTTAGTAATGACTTTACTTACAATTCTAAACTTTACTCTGTTTAGTAATGACTTTACTTACAATTCTAAACTTTACTCTGTTTAATCATGTCTTTACAATTCTAAACTTTATTCTGTTTAGTCAGGACTTTACAATTCTAAACTTCAAGAGTGCGCATTACCCCTGAAGCGTGAATAAATTATTTAAGCTTTCGAACTTGTTTAGCCCCAGAAAAAGAAGTGAAATCCCAATGATTCATTAGCACTTCATGAAATATTTAGGAATATTCCAATGATATGAATTCTTCTTTGTCAAATCATTTATTTTAAGGGTCATGAAAATTGTATATAATGTATGATTTAGTTTTGTTTGTTAGCTGCTGTTTCTGATTTAAGGAAGATAAAGTGAATTTATATTGTTACTGCGTAACACCATTTATTTGAAAACTCTCTATCCAGCCAGCCAGCAAGCAAGCAGCCATCCATCCAACCATCTGTCTATCTATCTATCTATCTTTCTGTATGTCTGTCTGTCTGCCTGTCCGCCTGCCTACCTACTTATCTAATCTAATCTATCTATGTTTGTTAGATAGATAGATAGATAGATAGATAGATAGATAGATAGATAGATAGATAGATAGATAGATAGATAGATAGATAGATAGATAGATAGATAGATAGATCCGTCTGTCAGTCTATCTGCCTAGCTTTTACTTTCTCGAAAGCTTCAGTTATATTGCTAAGAGCAAAAACAAACAGCCAGCCATCTGCATAGTTTAATTTGCATAGTTTAAGACAGTCAAACATATATTGAATAAATATTATGTATATGTGTGTATCCAAATGTGTATGCATATGTATAAGATTGCAGGTGTGTATGACTGTGTGTCCATATGTATGCATGTACGTATGAGTGTTCTGTATGTATGTATATATATATATGTGTGTGTGTGTGTGTGTGTGTGTGTGTGTGTGTGTGTGTGTGTGTGTGTGTGTGTGTGTGTGTGTGTGTGTGTGTGTGTGTGTGTGTTTAATGTGAAACATTATCAGGATGAATCCACAGATCATTCCACAGTAACAGTAAATGCATTTTGTTGTTCGAACTAAATTTCTGCATTTTCGTCTCGCGCAAACATGTCTGTCTAGATTTTGACATGATGTTTTCTTGGTCGATTTTATTTAAGGACGTAACTATTTTTTTAAAACACCGTTAAGCTATTGACAAAATAATTTGAATGTCTCTTCAGCCTTTGGAATAATCACTTTTCTCTGATTTATTTATCTTCGGCAGATTTCCAAATACTGAGATAATGTAAGCAGTAGGACTAATAAAAAGAAAATAATAAATTAACTTACAAAAATAAGTAAATAAATAAATGAAGCCATCGAACAGGTCTGGAGATTTAAACGATAACCTTAATGATTCATTTGTTCATTATCATTTTATGAAAATATTTTCAGACAACCTTTACAATCATAAAGCCTGAACATGGTCTTTTGATTATTTGCAATATAGCAATGTTAGAATCTGTTTGCTGGCTAGTAAACCTTCGCATGGGATCCGATGTATCACCTTACTGATACTACTGAAGACTAGTAATTCATCTCTGGGAATTCGATGTACCACCTTACTGATTCAACTGAAAACTAGTAACCCATCTCTTGGAATTCGATGTACCACCTAAATGTTTATACTGAAAACTAGTAACCCATCTCTCGGAATTCGATGTCTTAACTGCCTGAATCCATGCACAACCATTTGCGTCTGACTTAAAGTTCCTCTGGAAGGAAGTGAGGGGGATAGTGGGGTAGAGGGAAAGACGGGTTGATTGTATAAATAGCTCTAAGTAAAGGCATTTAAATCACCGACATTTCTGTGCAAAAGACACTGTATAACCCTTGTAGATTTGCGAGTTATTTCCCTTGCTCCAGTCAAATATTTTCCCCACATGAAACAGCATATCTTTGTAGAATTTGTATATGGTTTTGTGTATGCGTGTGAGTGTGTATGCTTGAATTCTTCTTGTTGGAACAGATCTAGGTGTGTAGGTACAATGTGGGTGGATGGGTGCATGGTGTGTGTGTGTGTGTGTGTGTGTGTGTGTGTTTGTAGTGTATGTATGAGTGTGTGTGATATACATAACATGCAGTTAATAGCGATACTCACAGACAGATTTACAAAGTGAAAAGTGCAGTAAAACTCGGAGATCCATACTTCAGACGGAAATAAAAATAAGCAAACAAGCAAACACCCATAATGCAATACTGACACAAATAATCACCGACAGCGAGGCCATACGGTATGCGCTTCAGCAGTATTTCAGTCAATAAATACTTTCTTTCTATCCTGCAAGTCTGAAACGCCATACTGGCAAACATGTTGGCCAAGCAGAATTGCGGTACAATAAACACAAAGTTTCTGGCACGCACAGCCTTTGTTTCTCTGTTGGCGAATTAGAGATACTTTATTTGTTTTCGAGGAGACTTGAAAGATACTCACGACACAACATAACGAGAGTAAGCGCAGGGACGAAATAATTTTAGCAGAATGCTCATTTTGCTCTGAGCATTACTGTATTCAATCGTCCCAAAGTCCATAAATCCTTAAACAGAAAGCTAGTTTTCTTCTGTGCCATACTGCATTCAATCACCTTGTGGACCATAAACACTTTAGAAGAACGCTCAATTTGCTCTGGGCATTATTGTATTCAGTTGTCCCTCAGTTGACCAGCATTATTGCAGAAACGTATTTCGCTGTGTGCTAAACCACTCCCCAGAGGCTACACAGTATAGGAGATCGGTTGTTATTGCACAGTGGCCTGTACTGTAAGTGGTCACCAAATAGGCGACAAAATCTGCGCATGAAAAATATGGCCATTTAGTTGTAAATAAACATCCTTTAAAATAAGAAAAGTATTGCTTTTCTTGAGATATCTTTTACAAAGAGTTCCATGTGCTAATAGTCAAATACCCGGAGCCTGTATGGCCAAAACATTGATGAAACATGAACAAATAAGTCAATATACACTTGGTTTAAAGGGGCAGGTTTGAAAGCAAAAACAAGCACTCATAACAGCTGTACAAAATCAAGCACTAAACAGGAAGTAGCACAAAATCAAAAATCATGAAAGTCTCAAATGAGTCTGTAAATCCATGGGTGAAACAAGGGAATACATACTATCTGGATGTCAGTTTCTGTTTGGACAAGAATACACCAAAGACACAACGAAGTGGCAAATCACATACATAGAAATCTGTCTGAGAACTATGAAATAAAATCCCCAGAAAGAGCATGGATGCACCAACCAGAAGCAGTCACCGAAACAGAAGAAGTCAAGATACTATGGGATTTCGAGATAAGAACAGACATTGTAGTTCTCAATAAGTCCAACAAAACAGCAACAATCATTGATGTCGCTGTTCCAAGCGATAGAAACATAAAAACAAAAGTAAGAGAAAAAATAGAAAAATACCAAGACCTTAGATTAGAAATTCAGAGACTGTGGAATGTAAAAGCAAAAGTGAGAACTATAGTGATAGGAGCCTTGGGAAACATAACATCTGAGTTGGAAGGCTATCTCAATAAACTCCCTGGAAACCACAGACTCGCTCCACTACTCAAAGCAAACGCTCCTCGGAAGTGCCCACATCCTACGTAAAACCTTGGATCTCCCAGAATCTTGGTAAGATTCCGAGACCTCGGATCATAACAGACAGTCAAACAGTAGTTGTGGAAAGAGGCAATAATAATAATAATAATAATAATAATGATAATAATAATAATACAGATAGAATCATTAAAACATATCGCAATATTTATTGATTTAAATTAAACACTCACTGTTTTTGGATGTTGTCCTTTTACCAATGGTGCGAAGTACAATACATTATAATTAAAATTTTGTTAATATTCATTTCGGTCCTAGTGAGGAACTGTACAGGACAGTTCTAACAACTCTTTGTACACACTAATTCAAGTGACCGTTCGTCATTCGTTTGTAATCGGCACCGGTAAATACTTGTAATTGTCAGGTATAGTTGCACAACTGACGAAACATAAAAACAAACAATGATATTCATGTATAACCACCGATTTACTTACACTTGGTCTACCTAAGCAAAACTAGCGTTGTATTAAATAAAATGTATTGAACTAAATACTATTCTCTATTCTGCTGGGGTTTTTTTCTCTTTGGGTTTCACGATTGCACATATTTACTAGATATAATAAAAAATAATGAAAAATAAATACTATAGTTTGTGACGGAATCAGTGTGACTGCCATATACTTTTTGTCCCCATATCTAGCTTTACTGCCATAAATTTAGTTCAATAAGCCAGTGTGATTATCACGATATCTAGCTTGACTGATTGACATAAATTTAGTTCAATAAGCCAGTGTGATTATCACGATATCTAGCTTGACTGATTGACATAAATTTAATTCAAGAAACCAGTGTGATTGTCACGATCATTAATGCACTGAATCTGAGTGGTTGTCACGGACTTTCACTCCAGTGTCTCAATGTCATTAATCAGTGTCATTCGTGCAGTGAATCAGTGTCATTGTCACGGGCATTCATGCAATGAGTCTGCTTAGAATGTAAAAAATAATATTAAGTGCAACTGTCACGGAATTTTAATCATGTGTGATTGTCGAACATTCCTCAGCCATATTCCTTTTGAAGAATTTTGGGGCTCCGAAAAAATAAAATGTAGTGCACATAAATGGTATTGAAAAGACACATTTTCACTCACACATCCGCATGCATGCGTACTTATGTTCGTAAAAGAACACACACGCACGCACGCACACGCACACACACACTCCACACACACACACACTCCACACACACACAGATAAAGGAATTTTGAAAAATGAATGCACTACATAACAACAACAAAATCCATTTTGATTGACGTGAACGATTTCTGTAACTGACTTACACACATAATTTCTGTAGCCATCCAGTGCACAAAACCAACATAACTCCCATTCCTGGCTCTGCCTAAACGATCGGAGAATTTATTACTCTACAAACACCAGCGAGCTACACATACTGTCGAGTACAACAAAAGTACGGAGAACATTTTGCTTCCCATCAGAGACACAAATAGAACTCGGAGCTCAGCGTGTGTGGTGTTTGACCTTTGAATGTCTGCTCGCATTGCATTAAGTGTCATGTCCGCATACCATAGCTTAAAGATCTTCAGTATACATGTATGTCAGGTGTACTTGTATCCGTTCATTATAATCATTAACAATAATAAATAAGCAGACTTGCGCTTCGTTCACTTTCAGAGCTGAGCACTTTGAAATTGGACATCACGTGGTGGACAGAAGGTGGGTTAGTGACAATCATTTCAACTATCAATCCCGAAATGATAATAATGATATCGACGACGTTGATGGGGATGCTGACGATGCTGACGACGACGACGACGACGATGATGATACATCTACTTGAAATACGAACTGAGTAGAACAATATAAACAACAGAAATAAACATATCAGAAACAGCCAATGAAACAAAAGTCAGTACACCGTGGAGCTTGGAGATAATAACAGATCACAAAACATTATAAGAAACACAACATATCAGCTACTGGAAAACAAAGAGAGGCAGAAGATGACGAAAAAATGCGTTCCATATTTACAATAAATGTAAGAACGGTCATTGTCAGCAAAGGACAGTGACCCTTGAGTGCGTCATCAAATTACGAATATCTCGGCAAGTCTCGACAACTCTTGTAGCGCGTGGAATATCTTACACGCATAACCTGCCTTAAGGGCACATGGCTTGTTTACAGTGTTAGAAAAGTAAACGCCCAGATATGTGCTACCTCACGCATGTTTCTCTACTTGAATGCCTCAAAACAAAAATCGGTCACACTCATAAACGCATTCAAGTTTGCTAAATTGCAAACCGTTTTAGCAGGGCAAAGATGTCCTCATTCCGTCGTTGTGGACGTCAGCGTACACCGTGATTGTCTTGCCGCACGAGACTATCTTCAGTCTATCATCGACACTTTGTGAGAGGGTGGGGTAGGGTGGGAACCAGTTTTTGCTCTGCGAATCGCATTGCCTTGCTATACGATTGCCTGTCACGTGACCATCAGCTAGGTTTGTAATATTATTTTCGGGAGTGATCTGAGATACAAAATCAGAGCGGTCACAGAGGGATACTGCTTTTGTTATGCTAAAGCAATGTTCTGACAACGGGAGTAGGGACGATCGTCCACTAACCACATTGGAAGTAATGTTATGTGACTTTTTAAAAATGTCTAAACATTACCATAGAAAACTGAACTTCCTTCTGTAATACGTTTTCGTATAGTTTACCAAGTGACGCTGCAATCATTAGAAATAAAATCCCCCACTTTACCAAGTGACGCTGCAATCATTAGAAATAAAATCGCCCACGTTACCAAGTGACGCTGCAATCATTAGAAATGAAATCGCCCACGTTACCAAGTGACGCAATCATTAGAAATAAAATCGCCCACGTTACCACACTAAAATCAACATATTATCCTAAGTGCCTACATGTGTGTTATGAAGCCGAAACATAAGATTGGCAATTCAGTAGTGTCTCACTTGATAAATAAATATTTACGAACCATTCGCCTATTAGGCAATGAAAAGTAATCTTTGCAATTAATCCTTTCTCCTTCGGCAGGTATTACTGTATATAAAAACTAATGATTATACCATAAATATATAATGTGTCCTCTTTTTACAGGTGTCATTTTCTGTCGAAATTTCACTTTCAGTGAAGTGAGGTGATCAATTGAAATAATACTAAGTTCACAAACATTATGACTTGCAGAAAGCACAATCTATTATTTACTACTAATAATGTTATTATTGCTGCCACTATATACATTCTGGCATATGCAAACACTTTCACATTCGCACACACAGGGATGTATACACATATTTATTTTTTTGCACAATTTCATGTTAACAAATACTGATTCTCTCACACGCATATTCGCAGACACATGTGTTTGTGATAAAGCATAAATGTGTCTACAAATTAAACATAAATGAAAACTCAGCAAGCACAAAATGAACAATATCAGACATGGTCAACACGCAGTTTTTTTCGGTTTATTCCAAGAAAAAATGCGAGCACATCACTTTCCCGATACCGTCGTTCGACTATTAATTCCAAGTTTGCCCACGCACGCACGCACACCCACACATTCTTGACTGACACCGATAACCGTTTATATTACTTAGAATAAAATATAAAAGGGATGACATTTACAAGTGAGACCAAACGTTTCTCTCCTGGCCAGTGTGAAAATCAACTTTATACCCTGCAACAAACATAACTCTTGACGTTTGCCAAGACAAACTAAATCTTATGGAATAGCCGACGCAGAAAACCACAGATGACTAAAATACATCAATAAAAATTGAAGTCAGACACACACACACATACATAAACACACACGCACGCGCACACACACACACACACACACACAGGATGCGCATAATAAATATACACACAGATATAAAATACCAGCAGGTACCAAAGATCTCATCATGACCAAGCTGCGGAGTGACAATAACTGCTTTCCACTGTGTGTCAAGAACATTATAGGACTCGAGATCGTGACTCCAGACAAACACGGTCAGTTGCGAAGTAAAATGTTAACTGACACTAGAGATGGTAGTAACTGACGCAGAAGAAACTGCTAGGCCACAATTATGATTTCTTTTCAAGAATTATTCCCCTTGCAAATCCCTTTGTAGAGAAACCAGCCACAGGCCCGAAAACGGGTCCATAAATCGTTCTGACAATACATTTCTTGTTGTCATCCGACCTTTGTTATGACGCCATACGTAGCCTTGAATACTAGTTGCCTCCCTTCTATTGCACAGCCTAATTTCTGCACAGAATTGTGGTTAGTATCTGTTATTATCGAACACAGTTGACCAATATGTATAGGTAATTTCAGAGACCTCTATTACTGTGAAACATTATAAATGCCTGTAGATGGCCAACATATATAGGGACTTAAATGACTGATACAATTCTAGATGATTCTAGATTGAGAGTTTAAAGTGTTTAGAAATCTACTGTTGTCTCTTCTGCATTGCCATTGGAAACAGAAATCAAGGCTGAACACATCATATTGCTCATGACTAGAAATTCTTTAAGTCTTTTACTGCATCTTGTTATGTGTTGTGGGCTGAACTGAGCGTTATGTAGCTGTTTTCTGCCTGTGAGCTGTTTTCTGCCTGCCTGTAGAGTGTTATTTCCTTGTCTTCACGTTTAGTGCTTTAGCGGGTTAATAGTATATATGTATGAAACATCTTGACAGTGTGGGGCAAAGATCTCTCACGGACCTGTACACTGATATGTATTCATGTTAGCTCATGTACAGTTCTGTATTAGGGTGGACACTTTTGTATACGTATACATTGTTTGATACACTCTGGCATTTTATTAAAATTTCGTGTATTCTGAACAGGAATAGTTTATATTTACACTGATATTTCTTTTTCAATATGACTCATGCTACTTTATTTGTGTATTGCATGATGCATGTGTGTGGGACAGAGAGAAGTAGAGATGTGGGGATATGAAGAGAGACCAAAGCAGAGTTAAGCATGTAGAACAGGAAGAGAGAGGATGTGTGGGATAGTACAGTGCGGCTGATAAGACTGTCACCATGAAATAGTCTCACATGTGAACACGGTCTTTGCAATGCCATCTCTTGTTGTGGCTATCAGCAATCATGTATTTTCCGTGATTATATCATTGTTGGCGTTGTGCATCCTCTGGCCTAACATCCCAATCACGTGATATTTTGCACTCTACTGCAGACATTATTTTGATCTAATGTGTAAGATGCACTTAATTATCAGTGATAAACTACAAGCTCTTTTATTTAAAAGGAGATGACCAATTCTATGGCTTTAATGGTTTACGAAAGTGTCCTGTTTAAAAGCAAGACTTTTAAAATATTTCTATGAATTCTATACTAATAAATAGAAATTAAACCAGGCGAATTGCAAAGCTCAGAAAGAGGCAAGTCTCTTGTCTGAAATGTAAAGCAGATCGATACATATCTGAATGAAGCTTAAGGCAACCATCAGATAGGATTTCCAGTTCTAAGTAAGGATTTAAGCAATTCACTGAGGATCCGAAAAGAAAACGCCATGCTAACACCAGAACAATCTAATGAAAAGTAGCTACATCTCGTGGGACATGCAAGATTCAAGTGCCTTATGCAGTGTCTGACACTTGGTCATGGTTAAACAGTTAAGTGTCAGAGTAGGAATCAGAAAATCTCTTCAACTTTTTCACTTTATATAAAAACACAGTTAAAAGTAGTTTAGTAGTATTAATTAGTGTTTGGGGTTTAATTGTTTGAGGATATTCGGTTTTACAATAATATTGTGTTTAAAAATCCAGTGAATTGTATTGCTGACTTTTATGTTTCTGAAGCTAAAAGGCTGAGTATTATATTTGAACTATTTTTGCTTAGTGACTACTAATAAAATCCGATATTTCTGATCTTAATAAATGAAGTAAATTGATACACGATTATTGCAATGAATAGATAAGTGTTGTGGCTTAATTTGATGTTTATAAAACCAGAATTATACCCATAATACATTAAATACACAAGGATATATATCTCCCGATTAAAATGTCTTACTTTCTTTAATGGCATCTAGTCCGAAATCAGTCATAAGCATCATTAGTAAATAAAGGAACATCCTTGTATTGAAGCGACTTGACGAGTTAACAAGTGCTCTTTTTATCAAAATACCAATACGAGGCACATCATTAGGTTTTGATCTATTATTAGAGCACCTAATATGCGCGTAGTGGCCTACATTGTCTCCTGAAGTAACAGTTAAAATGATTGGTTAGAAGATTAATTTTATTATTTGCAACAAGTGCTATCGCATCGCCTTTTAGCAGATAAAGCAGTAACAATCAAATAGTTTCTGCAATAAAATAATAATCTATCAACATTTTTATTAATAAATATAATAAAGCAGTATAAATACTAACAGTAATGAGAAAACTGCTTCCATAGAAAATTGTATTGCCCGTGTCTGAGATTTATTTATTTAATTAAAGAAATAAAGGTCCTTTTTCAGCTATAAACATGTATAAAATAGAAATGAAATTAAGGTATAGGAATGGAAAATACAGCAAAATTCCTTTATAGATAATTAGCTTCAACATAATAAATTTAATTAATAGAGATAACAATATTTGTTTTTGTTTTGCTTTTTAAAAAAACAACCTAGAACGTAGTCATATTCAAATACAAGAAACTCATTTTCGATATTTTATAAGTGAAAAAAAAAAGATAATTGTTTTAGTATTTATTGCTAAAGACATGGCACGCTGTTTGATGAAAGAATGTATTTGGACAAAGTCATCTGTTCTTAGCGTTTGAGTTTCCTGAAAGTTGCGTTAAGTACAGGGAAATACATTTAGTAATTTCGTTTCGAAAACTTACAGATCTTGATTTTGTAGTAACTTGCGCTTGACACAGTACTTACAGATCCACTGCATGTGTTTGATTTACACGTGCTCTTTTACAATCGTTTGCATTTCGGGTGGGTGTGGGTGGGGTGTATATACATGATTTGAAACTCATCTTTACTGTATGGTATTGTGGAATATTTTTCCTTTTCTTCACCATCATAACCCTCTTCATTTCATTCAGTCTACGTTAAATGGTGAAAAATATCAATGTGTTGGTAATGGTGGAGGATGTACCTACCTCTGATGTGCGCATGATGACAGTTATTTATGTTGTTAATTGTTTGTGTAAAAGGGCGTCTCTTAGATATTTCTTGGATTTTTTATTTTAGTTATATCTTAGTGTTGCTCGCATCTTTGTGAAA
The DNA here is from genome assembly GCA_028829895.1 of Sinotaia quadrata. NCBI lineage: Eukaryota > Metazoa > Mollusca > Gastropoda > Architaenioglossa > Viviparidae > Sinotaia > Sinotaia quadrata. Next base: position 64,393,665 of record CM054180.1, on the reverse strand, counting down.
CTATTCACATTTTACATTCATGATATTACTTTGTGTAAATTGGTTGCTCCATAGAACTCCTTGTTAAGATAACAAATTACTTATTTTAGGAATTCGGCTGCATTGGACGTCATCAATATTGACCTTAAATATATATATATATGTGTGTGTGTGTGTGTGTGGTGTGTATGTGTGTGTTTGTGTGTGTGTGTGTGTGTGTGTGTGTGTGTGTGTGTGTGTGTGTGTTTAAACTGCTTGTCTGCATGTGGTTCTGACTGCGATTTTGCAGGCTCCTCACTTCTCAACATTTTTATCATTTATTGGATTCCGCTTGAACACCAAATTATAATAGTATAATTTAAAAATAAGTTAAATAACTGAACGTGTTTTAAAAAATTACCCAGAAGTCTGCTGTTTAGATTTTGAATTTTGTGATTCTTGTATAAATTGCTTGTGGATTATTGCAAAGAATTACTGTAGGGTTTTGTTTGGTTTAAGGCAACCATAAGACAGAAAATAGTTAGACCTACGCATTAAAAAAAAGGGGAAAAAAGAGGTCGTTTGTCCACAAATTAACACGTAAAATCGAGCTAGGCAATTATGAAACATTTCAAGCGATTGAAATTGTTATTCAGCCGTGCTTCTCTCAGAACAGCACAGCTGTTTTACGAATGACGGTCACCGCGCCCGGCCTCGATTAAAATGCATTAGGCCTGCGCTTTAAAGAAATCTTTGCAATTTAGCCACTTCGTTGAATCGTTATTCGAGAAGTAAGTGCGAAAATCACACCCGCTCTGTCAAGCGCAGGGACAGAGAAGAATGCCTCAATTTCAAAGGGAGGTAATTTTAGCAATTTTGGGGTGTCTTGCCTATGGCGCCTTCCTGCGTGTTGTTGACGTCATATTTCCTTTACACGTCATTTTGATTTGTTTCTTGCTTATTATTATTTTTTCTTTTGACTGTCTAGGGCTCTAGGCATTTAGTTATGGGTGAACAGATTTTAGCTGCTTACCAGCGTGCATTTGTGTTGTGAAAGTGCACACGTGTGTGTATGTGAGTGTGTGTAGGTGTGAGTGTTCTTTGTCGGAGTACCATACGGTAATTTTTTCGTGCGTGTTTTTACAAACTGACCACATCTGTTTCCACACAAGTCCAGTATATTTATGATTTCTACGGGTTAGTTAATTTAATAAAATCTGATAATCTTATTTGACAAATAGTTTTTTCCTTACAATTTATGAAATCGGGAAAGTTCATTGACATTATACTGCTTTATGGTAAAGTAAATTGCATCTCAATGCAAATACATTTTAATGTTGATTTTTTTTTAATGTCTCTCTTGTATTAGTAAAACAATACATACTCTTATAAATCTCATTCTCTTTTAATAAAATAAAATCACCTATAAAGTGATTTTTAAAGTCGGTTTAAACATATATTCGTGGTTTCAACAGTGAGGATTTTAAAAATAATAATTTCCTTCAAATTTTAGTCTTTATTATAAAATAAAGGAACTGTGATTGGAGAAATAATAGTGGGTCTAAAATCATTTTTCCATTTTTTTCATATAAATAACTTACAAAAAAAAAACGTCTCTAACTACATCTCTGAGTCACGCGTTCTCAAAAAGTAATGACCCCTTTCCGATCTCTTATTTCGGGTATAACCGAATGCTAGCACCTGAATAAACGTTAAGCGAACGCTCTGAGAACAGACAAGAGCTCCACCCTCTTGTTGAAACAGAAAATAGACATTATCTAGATACAGAGAGAACTCCTGACAAGCGAGGGCGACCTTATGAAAATAATAACACCACAGAAAATATGCATACGTATCTTGAAAATGTATCAGCATTCCTAATCTGGTGTGTCTATCGCAGGCACAAGAAAGGAAAGTGTGATACTAGATATTTTGTCTAGGCTCTTGTTACGTCTGTTGGAACTCTTGGGCAATTAGTCTCTTGTTATTCTAGATCTGTCAAGATACAAAGACAGGAAAGGTTGAAAAGTAAAAGAGAAATACATTTATACAACATGTGATTGAAAGACCTTGCTTCTAGTTGTATTAATACTGTTACAGAGGTTTCATAGCCAGTACATATTTTTGTATTTGAGTTTTCCTAAACTTTATAAATTTCTTTACATTCATATAAAATTTTGCAAGCTTATGTCAAGCACATAAAATTTAGATTTTTAATACAAATTTAGATAGATAGATAGATAGATACACAGACAGACGTGCGGACGGACAGACGGATGGACGGACGGATGGATGGATGGATAGATGGATGAATGGATGGATAGATGGATGAATGGATGGATTAATGGATACAGAAAGAGGGAGAACTTTTATTTATTATTTTGAAATATTAAAACTCAGTACTCTTGCCATAATTGAATGCTGCTGGGGATTTTAAGGTACCTGATACTATAATTATGCAACTTTGATTATGTAACGATAAACCTAATTTTTATTTCATATTTACTGTATAAATATTAGATTAAATTTCAAGTAACACAAGTTATTCACGCGTTGAAAATGAAAGATAAATATACACATTGAAAATGGGTCAGTTCCTATTAACATAATTTACATGAAGAACAAAATTAAAGAGTTCTCTTAAGTTTAATTTTGCTTCTTGAAAGCACGTCTTTTATGTGTTTAATCTAATTAAATTACGTGTGATGCTTCTGAATATTTTCGCAGTATTTTCTTCAAGTTGCATTTTTCATTGCTTATGATACAGATTCTGAGGCGATTGTTTCAAATATGACCTCTTTAAGAAATTGTGACGTCCTTTTATGGTAGTTTGAATGATCAACATCACATCAGAGAGCAAAGAAAAATCAAGCATAAGCAGGCAGTTCAGCTAGACGACAATAACATATTTCTGTCTTGCATTCACGAATCTTCCCCTCAATCCCCACCCTCACACCGCCCTATGTTGGGGAAGAGGGAATGTGGTACAAACTGCAATTTTTATACTCTGTGCTTTGAAGTTTGAGCAATCACAAAATAACGGCAACACGCAAGAGGAAAGAGACTTTAAAACTTCAACTAATGCAATATCACCAAAACTTCCAAAATCACCTAAACTAGAGCAGCATCAATATCTACCTCAAAAACAGTACAATGGCAATAACAGTAAGAGTACCTGAATCAGTAGCAGAAGCTCATATTTTCTTAGAAAATATATGACGTAGGCCTAGAAATGTATGACACAGTTATGTCATCCTTGTATAGGAGCTTTACTATGAGTATTTTGTGCATGAGGACAAGATTGTTGAACCGGATATAGTTTGCCAAGAGTAGTACTCGTAGGAGGACGTTTTTTGGTACACTTACTGGGACTGACTGCACAGTTAGTTTCTGAAGACAAAATAGTTGTTAAAAGTTGTATTCAGAACATTTTTCACACGCAGCTGAGTAGTCAAGATAGAATGTGTATGTAATAAAACATGCTCTGCGTTGATCACTAGCAAAATGTTTGGTTTAGATTGTTCGTCAGTAAAATGTTCTAGTTTAGATTGTTCGCCAATAAAATGTTTTAGTTTAGATTTAGAAGTTTCATCAGTAAAATGTTTTAGTTTAGATGGTTCATCGTTAAAGTGTTTTAGTTTTGATGATTCATCAGTAAAATGTTTTAATGTAGTTTGTTCGTCAGTAAAATGTTTTAAATTAGATTGCTCGTCAGTAAAATGTTTTTAGTTTAAATTGTTCGTAAGTAAAATGTTTTAGTTTAGATTTTTTTAACTGTAAAATGTTTTAGTTCAGATTGCTTATCAGTAAAATGTGTTAGTTTAGATTGCTCAACAGCAAAATGTTTTAGTTTAGAATTTAGATGATTCATGAGTAAAAAGTTTTGTTTAGAATTTTAGATGGTTCGTCAGTAAAATGGTTTAGTTAGATGATTCATCAACAAAATGTTTTAGTTAGTTGTCGTCTGTGGCAGAGTAATTTTGCCTCTCCCTATTTTTAAATTTAAATTGTCAGAGTAACCTGATTTCAGAATTTACAAATACTTCTCTCACAAATTCCACAATTAGAAAAAAAATATGAAAAATTAGTCATTTAAATTGTCCCCTAAAACAATTATTAGGAGATCTACGTATATAAATTAATATTGAAACTTTCTCCAAAGTAGTTACTAGATTTTACAAAAATCATGTATCAATATTATTAGGTTCTACACAATTAGAATACGAAGAAAGAATAAGAGTAAGAATTTACATAATCATCGAACGAATACAGCTTTACACATGAGAATATGGTTTATGGTTCACCTGATGTTTTGTGTGCATTGTTCCCGCCCGGTTACATCAGTCCCTTGTTATCAGCTTCAGTCTGGAACGGTTCTTGTGATGAAATGTTCAAGTCCATAAGGTTCACAGTTTGTTTCTAAAGTAACATATACACTTCCTGAATCAACACAATGTCCAGTGAAAATCCAATCCTATAACATAGACTAGTAAACTCTCTGTGGAATACTCCAAATTCAATGTTCAGTCACTTCACTTCCCAAGTTGAGACCTCCAGCATAGCCCTTCCAATCAATGGTACACCTAGTCATATGAACATTCCTGTAGTGGTTAACACAGTATAGTGCACTCCATAGGAAACAGTCACGTGACACAATGTTCACTTGCGGCTCATATGACTTTCTTTGGTTTCCTATCTTCTCATACTGGTATGCAGTACTTTTAGTGACAACGCTACATTTATTGTTCTATTTGAAAGAGTTGACACCGTGAAAAGAAAGAAACGGAACAGTTTTTCATGTGCGAGTGACACATGTGGAGCTGACGAAATTGTCCTGAATCATGAAATGTATCAAGTTCAATCAAAGTGCGACTAGGAGAATTTTATTTTGGCTTTCTATTTATAACTTTCTAAATATGCTCAGACTTAAGCTAATTGAGAATTAATTAAAATATAATTACGCTAGTGCTTCACAAATTGCGTTCTTTACACATTTTCCATTCTTCTGTAATAATCATAGTTGACATTCTTTTTTCCCAGCTGATATCAATCTTCCATTTATATGGTGTTTTGAGTAGACGAAATCACATTTTTTTTCGCTTTATCTTTCGCTGTACACTATGTACATGTTTGTTAAACACATTTGAGACAGTATCAATTGAAACCTAACTGGCCATATCGGGACCTGTCATACAAATGACGTCATGCAAGGGTACAATTATATGAGAAATATGAGAGAAATAGAGACTGATCAATTTGTGTGCAAAATTAACGAAAGATAAGCAGTATATGGTTACAATTAGTACAATTTTACCCAAATAAGATATCGATCACTTACTCCAACGTTTCTATATTATAGAAACACGAATATTTCATATGAAATATTATTAGGGCAATTATGATGGATTTACGGTTATAGAATTAGTCAATACGCTACTTATTAGGCAAACATTACCCTACTTATTAAACAAAAAAGTACCCTAGCTATTAGGCAAAAATGTACCCTATTTATTAGGCTAAAAGTACCCTACTTATTAGGCCAAAAATACCCTACTTATTAGGCAAAAATATACCCTACGTATTAGCCATTATCCTAGTAGGGAGAGGAGGAGGAGAAAAGGAGTTAAAGTAGAAAATGGAAGGAGGATAGATAAAAGTAGAGATGTTGAAAAGAGAAATGTGGAAACTGATTATATTTTTTATTAATTTTAGCACACTGATTCCTTTTTCCTCTTCGACAATAAAGGACATCAATCTGGAGAGAACACTTCTATAGTAGATTTCAACGCATGTATCACTTTAAAATACATTTAAAACAGTTCATAAATTAATAAGCCACTGTGGATGAACTATCAGCAATGGACCATCTGCAATAACACTTCGTGAACTGGCTTAACATTTTCACGCGCATAACATATTCACATACCGCATAAAACAAATCATCACAAAAATGTTTACTTACATTTGGAAAGACATATCTAAAATTAAATCGACAATTGTATATAAACTAAACATTTAATATTTAGGTGTTTCTTTTTTAAAAATCATAATGGAAGGTGGTAATGGACTAAAGATAAGGGCATATCAATACTGTGAAATAAGGGGGAGAGAGGGGGGGATAAAGAAAGTTGAAGAGATGATGGGGAGTAGAGTTAAAATGTGGAGGGGAAATAGAGGGAAGGGGGCAGAAAGGGAGTGTTAAAAAAGATGACCTATACAAATGAAGGCAAGCAGAGAGAGAGTTAAGGAGAGAGAGAAAAGGTAGATTGAATGGTGAAGAGAGACAGGGTAAGACAGGAAAGGAACGAGATAAGTGATGGAGAGACAAAAGAAAGAAAGAGACTGGGATGGGGTGGAGGCTGAATAAAAATGAAAACAAGAACCCGTTTAGTGCGTTTAATACCTGCTACCATCCATTTATTGATTATCTGCCAGCTTTTCCTCAGATCGACAAAAAGACGAATTCCATTTTTTCCCCCTTTTAAAATACGAAAATATAAAATCCCTTTCCTTTACACATTTTTTTTAATGCGTAGTGATCATGCGAAGACGTTAACTGGCGAGATTGGAAAGAAATATCATTTTCTCAGAACAAGTAGTCCGTTTGCCGCCATACAATCCTGTGAGCACTTGAGATTCACTAAGACGCTTATAGCGCATATTTCGACAGATCGCGCTCACTGTGTCATTGAGTGTGAATAATTTCTTGCATAACCAGTGAAATTTTCTGCATAAACAATATTACATTCAGTTCCCTGTCTTTAGAACTGCACAGAAAAAAAGGCCAAAAGGAGTTTGCATGAGTGTACACACACATAAACACACACACACACACACATACGCACGCACACACACATACGCACGCACGAACGCACACGCACACACACACACATACGCACGCACGCACGCACACGCACACATTAGAATACACGCATATACTCACACACATGTTCTCTTTCACACATATGCATACTCGCACAACGCAAATACACTCATACATGTCTTATGCAAAAAATACACACATATGTACACACACTCACACACTTTTAAGTCAATTACTATGTACGTAATCATTTTCATCAGGAATTTGTACCGTAAGTTTTCAACACCCTTTTTTGTTTATAAAATGAGAGACTAGTTCTTCATTACAATCTGACCCTGCTGTTTACGCAGTTGCAGAAATGAATGTACATTCATAAACACGAGTGATAATTAATTACAATTGTTTGTAGCAGTAATTAAATACTCTTGTGCTGCTAACTAGCTGCAGTAGTTCAAGGTTACGTTAGCAGTTTTCATGATTTAGGAAGACTGGTACGGGAACAAAATCCCTTCAGTACATAGCAAACAAAACACGTACTTTTAACTATCTATTAACAACAAATACAAATATAAAATCATTTAAGAAAAACAACATAGTAATTAAGACAGAGAGACAGAATGATGAATCAAATGACGGATTAATGCATGAATGAATGAAACTCGTGATACCACAATGAAGATATGAATGGATGAACTGATTTATTGATGGGTGAACAGATAGATAGATAGATAGATAGATAGACAGACAGAAAGAAAGACAGATAGATAGATAGATAGATAGATAGATAGATAGATAGATAGATAGATAGATAGATAGATAGATAGATAGATAGATAGATTTGTGTTATAAATATATATGCTTTTGAAATTGTGAATAAATTCTAGCGGACAAGGAAATAAAATTATAAAACCTGGCTATAGACTCGGTCTCGTAGCCATGATTAGTCTGATAAAAGTCTTATAAAGGTGTGTAGGCATTACCTTTCCATAGCCTTACTTTATGTTTTCATATTCTCTTTACATCTCCATCTTTACGTCCCCAGAAGCCGTTGCCAAGGTAACTGTGACGGAAGGCACTGCTGAGTAAATATTTAGAGAGTCAAATACACCCTCTCTGCTATGTGCTGACGATGGATCGGCGCCTAGGAAAACAGCTCGTAACGTGGACTTTCTGGACAGACGAAAATAGGGAGGGCTGGGGGGGGGGGGGAGAAGAACAAAAATAAAACCAGGCGAGAAAAACAGACTTCAGACGGAGACGTAGAGTTTGAAGAACACAAGTGACATTTCTTCCATAATTGAACGTGTCTGAATGACTGTGTGCGTGCGTGTGTGTGTGTGTGTGTGTGTGTGTGTGTGTGTGTGTGTGTATGTGTGTGTGTGTGTGTGTGTGTGTGTGTGTGTGTGTGTGTGTGTGTGTGTGTGTGTGTGTGTGTGTGTGTGTGATGTGCTGGCAGACCAACATTCATCGGTCTGTGAATGAAATCTTATGGCAGAACTGCTTATTCCAAAATTATACTTCTGTGCGACGTGTATACACACCGCAGGAGACAGTAACAGCAAATGTCATCATTTGTCGTTTTTATTATCTAGTCCATTTTTAATAAATTACCAACCAGCATCTTTTTCGATTCGAGTCAATAATGCAATAGAAAGGAGAGTCGGGTTCCTGTTCTGTTCGAACATGTGTCCAGAGGACTGTATTGTCAGTGAAGTGAGTTTATTTCCCTTTACACTGCATTGTCAGTGAAGTGAGTTTATTTCCCTTTACACTGCATTGTCAGTGAAGTGAGTTTATTTCCCTTTGCACTGCATTGTAAGTGAAGTGAGTTTATTTTCATGTCAACTGCCATATCATTGTTTCATTAGTTTATTTTTCATGATTAATGCAACATCCTTGTCGCAAGAGTTTATTTTTCAATTCATAATTCCTTGGCCTTTTAACAGACACGTATTTTCTTTTGTATACGGCATTAATTCTGTGATATGACTATTATATAATGCGTGGTGGTGTATTAATTATGAAAAACTAGTTTATTATATAATGCGTGGTGCTGTATTAATTATGAAAAACTAGTTTATTATATAATGCAATGTGGTGCTGTATTAATTATGAAAAACTAGTTTATTATATAATGCAATGTGGTGCTGTATTAATTATGAAAAACTAGTTTATTATATAATGCAATGTGGTGCTGTATTAATTATGAAAAACTAGTTTATTATATAATGCAATGTGGTGTTGCACTAATTGTGAAATACGAGTTTATTATATAATGTAATGTGGTGCTGCATTATTATTGGGATACGAATTTCATTTCATATAAAACGCAACGTTTCATTCACAGGATTTAATGCAAGTATTTTCGAACTGATACTTTTCAATACTTTGATCACTTCATCAGTAAACCTTTCTGCTTTTCCTGTCATTCCCAAATCTTGTTCAAATTTAGCCTTCTTATATATCGTATTATAATAATATGCATGACGATAGTGTACATGAGTAGTGAAAAGTGCTGCCAAAGTATCATTTATGTATTAGTCCATGTTAATATTGCAATTAGCCAAACTACCATAGACTCTGTTTTTTTCAAATCAATGCAATAATAAAATAACTGACCGCCTTTCATATTCCAGGCCACATTAATACGTTAGTGTAATGCACGCGTCAAATTGCTTTGTAAACGCCCGTTTACGTAAATATTTTAGTATAATGCATGCATGCATATATACGCCCGTTTACGTAAATATTTTAGTAAAATACACGCATGTTTAAGCCCATTTACGTAAATATTTAACGCATGTATACGCACGTTTACCTAAATATTTTAGTATAATGCCATGGGTAATCCATTTAAATTACTAAAATATTATAGTAATATTGTAATTAATATTAATATTGTAATTGCTACAAACTTACTTTTAATAATTGTTTACATAAATACTAATATAACGAACCAAACAAATTGTCTACTGATAATTATATTTTAAAACACGAACAAAATATAATGATATCCACTAACAAAACAAATTGTCTAGTGATAATTATATTTTAGAACACGAACAAAATAGAATGATTTCCACTAAAAAAAGATGATTCCAATGTTTACGAATCTATGGGGGAAAAAACCTACTTTACTGGCACCACAATTTGATTGTAAATCCTGAAAGATCTATATGTCAATTTTACTTTGAAGGATAATTCGTCTAACTATTAAGTTTGAGATATGCAAGTGTTTTAATCACAAATTCATAAATATTTGCATTTTGGTTTTGCTAGGGAAATCATTCTGATGGTGGAGTTAAGGTTCACACAAAACAAGTGTAATTTCTTTATAAATAGCACTGTAGATTAATACTTTTAATAATTACATTTATTGTTTACGGGAGAAAAAAAACGAGACAAGAACAGAAAAGTTGATTTTGTACTAAGAAAAAATAAAAATAGAAAACCCCAAGCACTTGCCAAACTATTTAAAAGGAAATATAAGAAGACCGTACTCTAAACCAAATTAGCCACCTAGAGGACTGAGCTACTCGCAGTTCCAGCCGCAAACAGCTTTCAGAATTTCTGACAACTTAATATTGAAGAGCAAGTTAATGCACTCTAATGCTAAGGATGTTGTGGTTCCCCCCCCCCCCCCCCGCCCCAGACGACCTTACAGACTTGTCAAATTTCTTCCTCCTTTAAGTGCGAAACATCAAACATCAACTGGACAACAAAAAAAAAGTAACATTTAACTTTATCTGGATTGGCAAGAACACTTCGATAGAAGTTTTCAAAGCATTTTCTTTTTTAAAGAAAGATAAAATAACTGTAAACATTGTATGCTCTGGGCCGATTTATTCAGAGAATATAAGGGTCTTATTCCCATAGAAAGTTTACCTTTGTGTCTTTAAAATCTAATTCTTATATAACCTTTGCTGGCGTGACTTGAGGCTATGCGTGCTGGTTGTCCTGTGCTAACACGCAATCTAATGTGTTATTTCAACCGTCAAATTAGCTTTGAAACAGTTTTCATTTGTTTTATTCAGAGACTGCGCGCAAGGTTTCAGAAAATATAGAAAGGCAAACATTTTATTTTTTAAACAGCAGAAAAACAACACATTGTAAAAAGACGTCTTTATATAGTCTTGCAACACACACACGCACACACACACACACACACACACACACACACACACACACACACTCACACGCACATATATATATATACACTATTATTTCTTTTACTGACGACGACGACGATGATGATGATGATAGTGGATGTGGTGATGATGATGATGTAATCATGCGGCACTGCCGGGAAACCAAAGTACTCACATTAGTCTATTGTCAATTATTTCTTACAGTGGAAATATAAATCTCCCTAAATGCACCATGACTCCTAAAACGTAGCTTATTTTCAGTCTGTAGCTGATAAAATCAGCTAAACTAGAGCCCTCACCGGGGGTGGGGTGTCAAAGCCGGCAATTTAAAATTAGTCATTCACGTAATGACTGCAGTAACGCCATTGCAGTCTGATATGCTCTGTCACGTAGATGGCGATAATGTGAATTTGGAGGCATCATCAGTGTCATATAATATGATGTATTCACATTTAATGACATTTTGTAATGCAGATAAGGAATTTATTGTTATCTTTGTGATAACATCAATAACATTAAACATATTTTATACATAGATTTTAAAATTGATGGTAGCACCAAAACATTAATTTTAAAAGTTATGGTCTTCACACAAATGACCCTATGTAAAATGTAATAGCAGCAATACTATTTGGGGTGATGACATAAACGGAAGACAGCCTTAAATTACAGTACACCTTTACTCGTTCATAATGATATCATTTAATGTTAAACTAGTGAAAACTTAAAAAGAAAATTTAGTATAGTGTATTAACAAATGTGACCACAAGTGTTAACTTAGTGGAAGCACCAGTACGATGTACCTGCTGGATTTTCTTATGCATCAGCGGCTGGTACAAGACAGTTAATATCAATATTATCATTCGAGAAAATGTATTAACAATGATGAACGTATTCGTTGTAAAATAAGTCATTTACCTGCATGTGACGTTTGAGGGAATACAACTTAAATAATTCCCGAAATGTGTATTATAACATTTACACCATTCCTGGTCATCATTTGAATTCATCGAAGCAATTTTTCCTTAAGTGAAGGCTTTAACTAATGCTCTAACAACACACTCCAAGTTCGTGTGTCCTCAAATTGCAAGCATGCCTCGAGCCACTAAAAGATTTCTTAATTAACCTTAAGAATTTTACATAAATATATAGATGCCACCTACGTATTGGTGATATTTGTTATAACGTACGTTCATAACAGATTTTTATTTTTAAATCGGGCAACGTGTCAAATTGTGAAGTAAGTAAACTCATTGCCTATCTACATAACAGTCGACTTACGTCAATGATAAGTGTGGCTCATCTTCTAAAGAGTCAAGGAATTAGTACAGCGTTCTAAAACACCACCATCTCTTGTTATCTGGTTAACCTCTAAACTGTGCGTACACATTCACTCCATGGTTTGGTTATCGTGTGTGTGTGATCAAACTACTCCATGATATCTGTGTGATCAAACCATGTCTTGACGTGCCTATTGTATGACTAAGCCATATCTTTTGTGCCTATTGCGTGACCAACTCATTCCTATTGTGTGCTGACCAAACCTTCTCTTGTCATTCCTATTGTGTGCTTATTGTGTGACCAGGACCCCTAAGTCGTGGCTATTTTAGGACCAAAGTACTTCATGTCATGTCTATAGTGTGACCTAAACACCCATGTGACATAACTACTTTTTGATGATTAACTCTCCACACCATGAGTTTTGTGTGGTAGTAATCTCCCCATACCATAGTTATTTTGAGTAAATTGCGATCAAGCACACATCTTTTCTATCTTTTGGAATTTCGCCATTTATTGTTTTCTCTCATTACTCTTTGCCCCGTTTATTTAACTGCCATCCTATTTGACCAGTGCCTCAAAATTTTGGGCTGTGCCTTATGGCCTCTCAGTACAACATTTCACCTTGACACGAAAACACTTCATGCAAAATCATTATGCAAATGTTGATCTTCTTTTATACTTCGTTTTCCTTTTTTTCCCTTTTCTTGACTTGTAATATGGAAACGGTGGGTATTTGCCTCATCACCGTATATGACTATTACAAGCGTCTTATCCCCCACAGAGACGTGTTTAACATGTTAATTTATTTCTGTTATTTTGTTATTTGGATGGAGTCTGCATAAAAAAGAGAAACGTCTTTCAACATGCATCAATGTGGCGGTTCACTTACACAGACGCACGCGTAGGCACACACAGGCATATATAATAGATAAACGCAAACACCACACACACACACACACACACACACACACACACACCATCAATAAAAAAATCCACATACAAAATAAAATAGATATGATATAATAATTACGTGATTATGCCTGACATATTTCGGATCCTATATACGACCCTAAGAAATAACAGAGTTAAATATATAATAGTGAACAGCTGAAAAAATAAATGGAGAAGGCGGTTTCCATCGATCTCATTTCCATTACTTTCTCATCATGCTCTTGGAGTAACAAAAAAATGTTGTCTCCTGTTAGAAACTCGTTTTAAAAAATCCATTTACCTTATTGTGAATAATTACAAAAGTCGCAACAAGACTCAGAATCAGTAAAACAGATTGCAAGCATTTCTAGACTCAGCAATGAGTCCTCTCTCACATCAGAGATGGGTGTACACTGTACAGTGAGCATTGTTTTGCTCTTTCAGGTTTTACGCACATTTATTTCAAAGTGCAAAATTGAATTTTGTGTGTGTGTTTGTGTGCGTGTGCGTGTGTATGTATTTGAATTTATTTTAAAGTGCAAAAATGAATTGTGTGTGTGTGTGTGTGTGTGTTTGTGTGCGTGTGTTTGTATTTGAATTTATTTTAAAGTGCAAAAATGAATTGTGATGATTTTAATTAGTGAACAAACCTTTTACTTAATGTTGTAAAGTAGTACATAATGCAAATAATATAAATGCTTTAAAAGTCTTTTTCTCAGTGACGGTTTTTACTGTCTCAGAGATGTGACTACACACACACACACACACACACACACACACACACACACACACACACACACACACACACACACACACACACACACACACATACACACACACATACACACACACACACACATAAATATATGTCCCATAATATGGGGGGTGCGTGCATGCGTGCGTGTGCCTGTCCTATTCACTTGGATCACACATACATACTTACATACATGCTCATTATGGGATGCATAGATATGCTGGTGTGCAAACAGATACAGCTGCAATACAAGAGATTACGTTCACACAGACCCAAACGAAGAGAGTGATTCCTTTTACATGTATTTTTTTTTAAAATCAGAATGACAAAAAAATAGAATTCAGTAGCAGAACTTGTGTTTTAATATTACATTGACTTCGACCTGATAAATCGCCATGTGAAATACTCTCCAGGCTGTTTGTGATTTGCGGAAATACCGATAATTCTTTAGAAAGTGATCGGTACCATTTATGTGGTAGTTACAACTTGCATTTATGTCTCTCCTGATGGAAAACAGATTTCTAAAAGTGTAAAATTAACTCCTGTCTCTCCTGACAGCACATACTACTTCTACGATTCTATCTCTCCAACCAGTCATAAGATTTCCACAAGTCTAAACTACCTCAGCAATAATTTGGTTCCAACAATGATATCAGGCTTCCACGTTAACTGTTTTGAACCAATTCTCTAGGTAGTTGATTTCATTCCTCTCTTTTGACGCGGATCCTACACTTTCTTAGTTCAATGACAGCAACAGTTTGACGCGGATCCTACACTTTCTTAGTTCAATGACAGCAACAGTTTGATGCTAATCCTACACTTTCTTAGTTCAATGACAGCAACAGATCATCATTGATTCTTTCCACTAGGATTCAAATTGAATTTCGAGTCCACAGCGACTCTGCACTTGTTGTACTATTTGTTAGAGAGATCCAATACTTTTTCCAGTCTGTTATAGATGAAGTACTTTCCTAGTCTGTTATAGATGAAGTACTTTCCAAGTCTGTTATAGATGAAGTACTTTCCTAGTCTGTTATAGATGAAGTACTTTCCAAGTCTGTTATAGATGAAGTACTTTCCAAGTCTGTTATAGATGAAGTACTTTCCAAGTCTGTTATAGATGAAGTACTTTCCAAGTCTGTTATAGATGAAGTACTTTCCAAGTCTGTTATAGATGAAGTACTTTCCCAGCCTTTTGTTATAGAGCTCTAGTCCTTTTCCAGACTTTTGTTAGAGATGAAGTACTTTTTCCAGTCTGTTGTTAGAGATGTAGTCCTTTTCCAGTCTGTTGTTAGAGATGTTACCTCCCTTCGGTATAGTAAAAACTACATAAGACGTATATCTAGAAAGTGTACGTTTATAGTAAATCTAATTAAGTCTAATAGATGTATACAGATCCATTAGCCGCATTTGACGTGAGATGAAAATAGTATTTAAACTAAAGGACCGCGTTCAGTTAGATGTCTAAAGAAACTTAGGTAAAGAGAAATAATTTCCTTCCCTTCAACTAAATCAAGAAACATAAGGAAGATGACGTAAACTTCTATGCCTGCCAGCCAGTAATTTCCTTTAAAAATTATTTAACATGTTGATTTTGTGTGTGTGTGTCTTAGATTAATTGTTAGTATAGCGAAGGTAAATGTTCAATGTTTTTCACAATGCCAAGGCTATGTTTAAGACTAGACACCATTAAAACATTAGCATCAAAACATTACCATCAAAACATTACTATCAAAACATTATCATCAAAACATTACCATCAAAAGCGCCAAGGTAGTATATGTTCTAGAGGAGAGACTCTTGCTACATTCTCTACTCAATGGATCCATTCAAGCAAAATATTACTAAATCTGTTAGCCCGCTTTGCCTGCAGCGTCCATAATAGGGTAAATATTATTAAATCTGTTAGCTCGATTTACCTGCAGTGTCCGGTTAATTGGGTAAATATTACTAAAGCTGTAAGCTCGTTTTATCTGCAGCGTCCGGTTAAGTGGGTAAAAATATTGCTAAAGGTGTCAGCTAACTTTACCTGCAGCGTCCGGTTAATTGGGTAACTTTTGCTAAAGCTGTCAGCTAACTTTACCTGCAGCGTCCGGTTAATTGGGTAAATATTGCTAAAGCTGTTAGCTAACTTTACCTGCAGCGTCCGGTTAATTGGGTAAATATTGCTAAAGATATCAGCTAACTTTACCTGCAGCGTCCGGTTAACTGGGTAAATATTGCTAAAGTGTCAGCTAACTTTTTACCTGCATCGTCTGGTTAATTGGGTAGAGGAAATGAAACGTAAATAGAACACAAATTGACAACCCGCCGACATCAAACATGTTTAAGACGCACACTATCAAAATCACCTTCACTCCTCCGTCCTGCCTTAGTGTAGATCTATCTGTCTGAGCATTCGTTCATCCATCTTGCTAGTCAGCCAGCCATTCACTCATCTATCCAGCTCTCCATCTATCTGTCACTATTTATCTGTGGAAATGACCATACATCTATCTATCTATCTATCTATCAATTGTTTGTGTATCGATTTGTCGAACTATCTAGACATCTGTCTAATATAAATTTACGGAATTTCCAATTGTCTTTCTGGTGGTTCGTCTTTGGATCTACATTGCCTACATTTGCTACAAGCTCAGTTAAACCTATTATTGGACAAATTAAGTTCCTATGGAAACTAACGTAAAGCATTGTTGGGCATAAAAAATCGGTATTTTACAGTAATAGCGCAATCAATTGAACTGAGTCTCCACTAGAAGAAGCTTAAATCTCGAATGGATTTTATTTTTTGTTACACTCTAGCGTTGCTAAGCAACACATAATGAATATTCGCTGCGTCTTGATTCCATGAATTAAAATTCCTCGCATGGTACAAAAACATCGCATATCAATTTAAACAAATATACTGGATATCTCGGGAATTGTATCTTCCTTTTCTAGTTTTATTTCTTCCTCACTTGCGAAATGATAATAAAAGAACAAGGTGTGGGGGTTGAGAGGGTGTACGTGTTTGTGTATGACTGTGTGTGTGTGTGTGTGTGTGTGTGTGTGTGTGTGTATTTGTGTATGTGTGTAATTGACATCTTCTCCGAGTCGATATTTCTCGATGTATATGAACAAATATGCTTAGAAACTTACGAGCTTGTGTTTGTTTTACTTCTTTTGTTCAGCAGATCTACTGGGTGAATACATACATCAACAGGTCTACTGGGTGAATACATACATCAACAGGTCTACTGGGTGAATACATACATCAACAGGTCTACTGGGTGAATACATACATCAACAGGTCTACTGGGTGAATACATACATCAACAGGTCTGCTGGGTGAATACATAACATCAACATGTCTACTGGGTGAATACATACATCAACATGTCTACTGGGTGAATACATACATCAACAGATCTACTGGGTGAATACATATATCAACAGGTCTACTGGGTGAATACATACATCATCAGGTCTACTGGGTGAATGCATACATCAACAGTTCTACTGGATGAATACATACATCGGTAGGTCTACTGGATGAATACATGCATCAACCGGTCTATTAGATCAATACATACATCACCGTGTCTACTGAATGAATGCATTATCATCAGGTCTACTGAATGAATGAATGTATCATCAGGTCTACTGGTTAATCACATACATCATTGGGTCAACTGGATGAATACATAATCAACAGGTATACTGGGTGAATACATACATCAACCGGTCTATTGGTCTCTCTCTATATATAAGTCTACTGAATGAGAATACGTACGACAGCAGGTCTATTGGATATATACATCAGCAGGGCGACAGGATTCGAGTGCAATCATCGGCAGGTCCACACGATGCGAATTATACATCAACAGGCCGACATGATGCGAGTTAAACATCAGCGGGCCGATAGGATCGCGCGTCATCATTTACTGATCTAACTAACGCTCCTTAGCGTGCGGACAAGTGAACAAAATTTGTTCAGAAAAGAAGACATATATCTAACAACTGACTTAATAGCATGAACTTCATTTATTAAAAGCGTCTTGCAAACTAGTTTCTCTGGGTAAACTGCTTCTGTGGATTGTCAATCTAAACTCAAAATAGCGGCACTCTGTTTTTCTTGAAATTACAACATACAAATATTTTAAATTATTTTTCTCCTTTCGCACTTCTCTCTTTGCAACGTTCTTGCGGAGGCAAGTTATTGAAAGTAGTCACATTTACTCTTTGATTATATACAATGATTGTACTATTAATTAAGCTTTTAATTGCCCTAACAAAGCGCCCTAAATGCTACAATGATTGTACCATTAATTAAGGTTTTAATTGCCCTAATAAAGGCCCTAAATATCTACAATGATTTTACCCTTAATTAAGGTTTTAATTGCTTAACCAAACACCCTAAATCCCTTCAGCGCGAACACAAGTTTCAGTGCTTCAGAAATATCAACTGATATTATAATACGACCTATGTTTCATGCAAATATATACCTAACATTTAGGCATCATAAAGCAAATTATTTTGTGGACATGGAACCTCGAACGCATTCATTTAAATCCGTCTTTGCCAACTGCTCGTGTAGTCCTCCAAAACGATGTAATGTGAAATGCACACATTTTCAACAGTTATGAATTTGTGGTGGAGTAAATTTGCTTGTCCCTATTTTAAGAAATATATATATATTATTATATTATATAGTTTGTTAAATGCCATCGTGACATGACCTTGGGGTATTGTGCATGATGATATTTTTGTAAGTACCAGAGTTAAAATAACAACTCAGGTAAGGAGTATGCTAGAACTTGCTGATGTAATCCAAGCCAGTCTAGAGTGTATGAGTAACTTTTGCTATTCAATTGTTTAAGGTTTACAAATAACGAACTAGCCAATGGGTAGAGACCGAAGCTTACCTGTTAAAGAAAGATCTATATTTTAATCATTTTGATTTTGACGTAACTCAAGTCCATTCATGTAAAGGCAATCATTAACTAAATGGTGAGTTAAGTGATTGATTGAAAGAGAATGGACTTACACTTTGTAGATTTTGCTATCAATATATTATATTTTTTGTTATTTAATGTAAAGATATAGTATGTGAAAAACTGTTATTTCTACAGATGTGAGTTATGACACTCGTAAGCAATATGTTAAATCGTAAGCAATATGTTAAACATATGACATTGTTTCTAGCAGAAACATTTGTAACTTTATATTGTATTTATTATGTTGTACGGATGTATCAGGCTAATAAATACATTTGCAGGAATGTTAAGTTGAGAATAATTATAAGAAGGAATGGAGAATAGAGATGATTAAACTTGGAACTTAGTGTTGCTCTCTGGTATGATATTTCAGAAAGGAGCAAGCCTTTTCTCTTTCCTTTCTTCTTTTTAAGCTCATGAGCGATTTGAGAAGTTTCCATCCTAGAGTGGGGTAATTGTGATTGATTTACTGCACCTGTTTGTGTGTCTGACTCCACTGTGAAACTTTCTAATAAAAGGAGTTCTAGAGGTTCATTAGTGTGTTTGCCTGATGAGAAGTTAATATCTCGAACTTGTGCTTTGATTAGTCTTAAGGGATCTACAGTGTTAGAACATTCTACAATGTGCTTAGCAGAGCATGTAGAAGATTGACTATTCTATTGTGAACAATAAAATTATAACATTGTTCTGCTGGAAAGACTATTGTGGCTAACGTCATTGAACACGTTATGTACAAACTATTATCATATAACTCTATGACTCTCTATTTATTCTATGATAAAAATAGCCCTATGATTTATGTTCATACTGATCTGACTGCTGAATTATAAGTTAGAATATATGACCGAATATATATTGGAATTACCCCTGAATGTTGTTTCATGGAATATTGATGTCAAACAACATTCTCATTGCATTTGTATATATGTATATCTTTGGAGTATATTTGCCTCTCCCTATTTCTAGACTTAATTTTTATAAACATTGACCAGGCCTTTGGGCACTCCTTATGACGGTAATTTTTATGTCAGAGCTGGAGTAAACAACTCGAGTTGAGATTATGCTAGATTGCTGACACAATCCAAATCCGTTCCAACTGGATGAATAGTTTTTCTGACTAATGGTTTCACACTTGTTCATATATATTTTTTGTAATGGGGATTGACCAGAAGATTCTTCTTTGTTGAAGAAGTATTCTATTCTATCACTTTGAATTTGAACATAACTGATAAAGAAAGAATGAACAAAGAATGTACAAAAATATTTTGTACATGTTTGCTATTGATCTATGATTTGAATTGGAGAATGCTTATGTAATCGAACCATTATTTCTATGTTCATTAATTTGAATACATTGTAGATTATATTTGTGAATTTTGATCCACGCTGTTTCTTATGCTAATGAAATTCGTACAATTTCCTAATAATAAAGGCAGTAGCTTTCTGTATTATGGATGACGTCATCCATTATGACTGTACAACACAAGGTCGTGGACCTTCCAGACTCCCCGTTTCTGCACATTGTTTCCAATGTATAAGTATACAGTTGAAAGTTTTACTTTAACGTTTATTTTAACGGTGACTAACTTGTAATTACAGGTCTCAAACAAACTGAAGCTAAAACAGATTAAAACAATGCTAAAGTTGTCCTACATTCATTGTATTACAACCATGTTAGGTTAATAGCATGCCACCTATAGAAATGTATTTGGCAGTCTGGCATGTAGCACTGATTTTAATACTTACAAGAAATAATTCTAGCCGTGAATTCATCTTTGTAGAGTTATTTATACCGCATTCATTTACATCACAGCCTTTCTTGTAAAAGCCATTTTCTCTCACATCAAATCTGTCTCACACATATTCAATCTGCATTAAAGCAGTGTTCTTTCCTACATAAAGAGAAAGCAAGAAATGCGTGCAAATAACCATTGGTATACAAAGATATTTTAAAATAGCAAACCCGTTGAGAAATGTCATTCACTAGATTTGTTCTCCAAACTCCTTCTTTAGGACTGGATAAATTCTGTTCTGAATTCCGATGACTTGTCGATCAGTCATTTCAAGAGAGATTAATACATCGACAAAAACTTTCCAAACTAGCTAACGTCATGGTGTAATTTCGCTAACAGCGCACGTCATGAGAAGAACGACCTAATTTCCTCACATTCATAACGTCAGCATGTTCCATCACTATAACAATACTTAAATAAAGTACATGTACATTTACACATTTACTAAGGATAACTGAATGAAAATATGCTAGTCTAATGTTTACCATAAATATCGGAATCTTAATCTGTCATTTCCACTATACAATATTAAAATGCATTTTTATAAAAGAAAATTACCTTATTTGAAAGAAGAAACAACATACTAAGCACATAGACAATTATTTCTTTTTACCCCTCCTTCTAAAAGACATTAAACGTATAGTTATTCCTTCTTTTAAAATAACACTTATTTAAAAACATGATTTTGAATCTGTTGTTTTTATCTTTCCATTCTTTTCTCGCTATATATATATATATTAGCAGCAAGTTCTATAGGAATGGACATAGTTTCAATGCATCTAATGATTCTCCTTTAGACTCGAGCCGGCAGAAGAGGTTATTCTAGACGACTTGCATGCATGGAGAAGCTGCAGTCAAAGCTGCCAGGATACCAGGCTAAAACATTGCAATGTCTCGCTTCCCTTTCTATCTCTCTCTCCTTCTTACTTTCTCTCACTCTGTGTGTGTGTGTGTGTGTGTGTGTGTGTGTGTGTGTGTGCGTGTGTGTGTGGGTGTGTGGGTGTGTGGGTGTGGGTGTTCCTACATATTCCGAATCGAGCTAGTGTTTGCTGCAAATCTGTTTGTATTCTGCCAGACTTAGACAAGAGCAAATTACGGGGGTATTCAAGGGAAATTGCGTGGTTTGGATAGAGTGCAGCCTGTCTTGTATGTAGCAGAACTCTTGTTCTGCAGATCTTTGAAGAAAGCTTTGGAAACATAAAAGCACTCCGATTTCAGGAGACCGAATGTCCCTAGAAATTGCCATCCGTGGAAGCCATCCTAATGGAGTCTGCAGATTTCAAATGCATACGTGTTGCTGTCCAGGGCGGACGACTGAATTTCATTTCGTTACTTTTGTTCAACAGTACATTTAAGAGAATGAATATATTCAGTTGATGGTGTGAAGAGAGGGGGGGGGGGGGGATTGAAAGACAGTGAAGATGTGTTCAGTTTATGGTGTGAGGGACTGAAAGATAGTGAGGATGCGTTCAGTTTATGGTGTGAGAGAAGGATATATTCAGTTTATGGTGTGAGGGACTGAAAGATAGTGAGGATGTGTTCAGTTTATGGTATGATAGATTGAAAGGTGGCGAGGACGTGTTCACTGTTTAGTGAGAGAGCTCGAAATGCTCTGATGAACTATTTACTTCACGGTGGGAGAAGATGCATGGTAGGGATGACGCCTACTTTTCAGACTGACGGATGGTGTAGATATGTTCACTTTTTGTGAGAGTTGAATGTCTATAAGTAATGTATATTCACTACATGGTTTGGATATGTGCGTGAGTTGGATTGAAGAGTAGAGCATATATATGTTCATTTCATATCTACATGGCGATACTCTTGTGAGAGTATTACTTTTATGCTCACTAAAGAGAGGTAAAAATAATACAGATATTTTCACATTAGGTGGGAGTGGGGTCAAGGGTAGCGATAGTCAGTTCACTGTTTGAAGAGAGTTGATAGATAGTTAATATATGTTCACTTTATAAGAGATTTTAAATGGCTTTTTGTTGATTGCATTTGCTCACTTTGTGGTGTTGATTAATGGCAGGGTTAGAATACTTTACCTTATGTGGCGTTTGTAGTCAAAAGGTTATGAGTTCAGTGTGTGGTGGTTGTGGTGGTGGTGGTGGTGGTGGTGTGTGTGTGTGTGTGTGTGTGTGTGTGTGTGTGTGTGTGTGTGTGTGTGTGTGTGTGTGTGTGTGAGAACAAGAAAGATCACAGGGTTTTAAAGACTTGCAGATTTTTATTTTGGTTTCCTTATAAAGTCTCCTGTTCAACAGAATTTATTAATGCGATAAGAATGTTAATTATTGCTTTTGTGTATGTACATAATATAATGATATTATATGTAATAATCAAAACGAAAAACATTTTATTTATTTACTTCTTGTCTGTTACAGTATGATGCAAGTAAAGTACCCCCTGTATTGACAGTGGCAGACAGTGAGATCTGGGCGTTTTCTTTTGCTCTGTCATGGAATCGATTAGGCTTATGTAAAATGTTCCAAGGTGTGCGGCCGCGCAGCTCATTAGAAAATGCTGCGCAGCAGTTTCAAAATTCTGCGCACAAGTTTTGGTAGCAAATTCAAACAACCGCCAGTTAGTTCCTCACATAGAGAAAAAGTTTCGCGTGCACAGGAAAAATGTTAGAGGGAACGTTACCGAGAGAGAGAGAGAGAGAGAGAGAGAGAGAGAGAGAGAGAGAGAGAGAGAGAGAGAGAGAGAGAGAGAGAGAGACAGAGAGAGAGAGAGAGAGAGGGAGGGAGGGACTTAGGCATGAACACATGTTTATTCTATCGTTATATCTTTCTGAATGTCTTTTTGCCTTTCCATCAGTCCATATGTTTATCTCTTTATATCTTTCTGTTTGTCTAATCTGTCATTCTCGCTTCATTTAGTGCGCGCGCACAGGCACACAGGAGTGTATTATCGGATATAGAGACGAACCAGACAAAAGAAAAGTAAATAAGTAAATAAACAGATTATTCAATGAGCAAAACGCTTTCAAATTTACTGTTCTAAAACGCAAACACTAAATCAAAGATCTGAATGTAATCTTAAAAACGTCCAACCCTTCGCAACCAACCAGGAAAATTTTAATTTTCAAGAAACTCTAAACAGCGCAGAAGTGTTCCTTACCACGCGCTTTAGACATGGTTCAGTTTTCTTCATAAATCTGGTTCCCAAATTAGAACTCTTGCAGAGAGAAGTTAGTTTCGTCCCTGCTGCAAGCTAAGCTATTACTAGGTGTGGGGGGTTTTTTGGTTTGTTTTTTTTTAATAGTTTTTTTGTTTTTAAGGTCACGCGAAAGTGCGATTCAGATTCCAATTGAACAGACAAAAGGACCCTGACAAGACGGTTATAGCGGAGGTGCTCATTGATACAGAGACCGTCACAGATGGGTTAACTGTTACAGCCTTCCGAAGATTAATCGCGGTTCTTTCTTCCTCAGAGCCGTCTGTTTTTATTGGCAGTCGATTCGCAGGTCAAAGACGGCCTTAATTCATCGCGGCTTAGAGAAGGTTTTAGCTTTAGCTGTCATAGACTAGATGAAGCTGTGACGTCGTTTGCTTGCAAAGAACCCTAACTGAGTCAGCCTACAATGACGTTTTAATGCGCTGTTTTATTGTTACTTTACTGGTGGAAGATTTGATGTTGAAATGCAATAGCAGCATGGATTACTCCGTCCCTTTAATTTATCTCAATGCGCATGCGCTTATTCCCAACCGGACTCAGACCACCTCTTACAATCGTTATACTCATCATGCACACATACACGCACACACACAAACACACACACATACCCACACACACACGCATACACATAATAATAATATTAATATCTTCACATACACACTGCACCAATCATTCACATAGCGAACAAACACAAAGAAACAATGATGAACACACACACACACACACACACACACACACGTATATATATATATATATATAGGTTATTTTCAAATTATTTTCCTGTTTATTTATTGCGAAAGCTGGAAATAAGTTATAGCTAGATGCCAGACACAACACTCGCTCACGCCTTTATACGCAAGAAACAGATTGTCAGCCAGTTTGAGGACCTCAAGAACTGTCGATTCAAGGGCCTGCTTGATGGGAGATAACCGCTGCGAATCTCACTTCGCGAACACGCTTCTTGGACAACCTCAAACGCGCCTGCCACTAGCACACATCCGGTCGGGTTTTGCCGAGCTGTTTCTCGGCCGGGTGGAAGGGTGCTAACCTGTCGGACTCACGGCAGCGAGACTTCATTGTTAATTCCATCGTGCCGAGTTAGTGCGAGACTGCGCAACATACATGTGGTGTCTGCAGGTGATAGAAATAAGAATTGTCCTGTATTCTGTATGAAATTTTCAACGAGACTGCCAGTTGCACAGGGAATGATTAATGCTGAATGGCTAGGCTATCGTCTGCTTTCAACCGCAGCCAAAAGCGATAGTGGACTCTTGGAGAGCAGTTCATTAATAAGTGCATCATATTTAAACCGCAATTTTACCTTAGGTCAAGTCTTTATTTCAAAATAAAAAACCAAACAACGAACTTCTTGTTCATTAAATTAATAGCATAGAAAGCACTTACTAGCTTCATTGCTAAGACACACGTGTGGGGTGGATAAATAAACAGATAGGAAAAATGCATTATTCCATTAATACCTATTGCATATGCGTAATATGTACAATGTAAATGTATACTATAATTGTAAAACTTCAAACGACAAAAACAGTGTTAAGACGAGCTGATGGTGGAATAACAGAATAGATTAGGCATGCTTTTATATATATAGACATGTGTAAAGACGACCACTGAACGTTGTTTTTTTATGTAAGAGAGCGAAACAGGGGGAAATGGGATACAGAGAAAGTTAGAACAACCAACTTCGACCAAAGAGGGGAGACAATTCAAACAGAGAACTATCGAGAGAATAATAATTACTTAAACAACAACAAGAAACAATGGAAAATTGATGGGAATAATTTCCGTGTCGGTACAAGGTGAGCTGATAGCAAAACATGATCTCTACCGCTTGAAATGTAATAAACGTGTACTTCAACATCAAAGGGTGCAGTTTTATTTTTTTTAAATCGATGACAATCTATCCAGTATTGACACTCGTTTGCCATGAAAATGTTTAACGGCGCATACTTATCAGAGTTGTGCATGGCCACACAGTCCATCTGTGTTTGTACTCCATCATGGCTCGAGCTATCTATGTCAACAGAGCCCAAAGGGAGATAAATATCGTCGGCCGATATATCCAACACTTCAGAGTAATGAAGTCAAATGTCGAGGTGTAAATTGATTCAATTAACGGTCGGCAATGTTTGCTGGCCAAATGTATTCTGGTGACGAGCGCACAAAATAGGCGAGAAGGGCTGACATTTCTAGTGCACCAACAATTCAAAGGCCGACATTTATGGCGGCTAGCAACGTAAGATAACATAATTGTTGAACTCTTCATAATAGAAAAGCAAGCACATTCTACTGGTCTCGCAATATAGTAAACAAGTATTTAAACAGGGGT
This sequence comes from Sinotaia quadrata, assembly GCA_028829895.1. Lineage (NCBI taxonomy): Eukaryota > Metazoa > Mollusca > Gastropoda > Architaenioglossa > Viviparidae > Sinotaia > Sinotaia quadrata. Next base: position 64,367,471 of record CM054180.1, on the reverse strand, counting down.
GGGGTGTGTGTGCACGGATGGTGGTGGAAGGAGAGGTAAAAAAAGTAAACATTTAAAAATAGTTTGAATGCGGCAATAATAACATAAAACAATAATAAAATAAAATCCAAGTTACCGTGGAGTATGTCTAGGGAATTATTTGAGAGATTTGGGACGTCTACCCACCCCCTTAACCCAATGTTTTGACTATTCTGTATTCTGTAAAAGGTTATCACAAAATTATCACCAAACTAGACTAAAGAGATAATATTTTGTTAGTTACACACACACATATATATATAAACATTCAAGCGATTAACTGCTTACTTATATGAGTGAATAATAACGGTTTACTGTATTACCCTATCGTCTCTGGTCAGACTAATCTAAAAATGATGTTATTTAGAATTTATGCGCTCATTGAAAACGATTACTATACCTTACTTACAGGGCCTAAAATGACTAGCAATGTTAAGTTACTTACATGAACTAAATTGACTAGCAATGTTACGTTACTTGCATGACCTAAATTGACTAGCAATAATACGTTACATACATGACCTGAAATGACTAGCAATGTTACTTACTTACATGACCTAAATTGACTAGCAATATTATACTATTTACATGGCCTAAAAGCCCTAAATGACTAGCAATGTTACATTACTTCTTACTTGGCCTAATTAAACTCATCCACAGTTTTCTTTCATTCACCTGACATCATTACACTGGTCTAATATTGTATTATATTTTACTGACAACATAGTACATCTGATCTATATATTCTACATTTTAAAAAAAAATTAACTGAAATGACATAGTTAAACCGGTCTGAATGATGTATTAATTCTGCGTATACTTGTGATAAACGAACACCTGACATAATCTGAAATATTGCTTGATACCTAACCATAATCATAACCGCCAAAATTATAACACTAAATATAAAGTAAAGCTATTTTTATTGTACACCTTGGGTGCTCGCGACATTTATTTAATCCAAGAGAACGCTATGAACCGACTCAGTATTGAATCAAACTCTTGCTAGTTGTGTGCAACATGGAAGATACAAATCAACCTATGATATAACCACAACAAGTAAATCACTAAATGGATCAGTTCTTACGGAAGAGGAAAGTTTCGGAACATGGAGTCTAACTTAACAAAAATCCATTTCAGTCATTCTGTTCTATAGAAAAAAATTGAAAATGGATTAAATCAAATAAGAATTCAGATTAAAATACGAAAACTACAATTTATGTTAAGTTTGTAAGGATTGGACATGTAGTATTCGGCGAAAGAATGTATTTTTAAAGAAGAGAAATTTTCATTGTTGCTTGACCGATTGAAATGAAATATGTTAATAATCTTGTAACTCGATTTTACATAAGTTTTACAATAACAACAACAACCCTCCAAGAATATGCGAATAGGGGAAGATGCCTTCTATAATCGAATAATGTTAGTTTATAGGATAGTAAGGAAATTATGCTACGACAACAGGTCAACAGCTAATAGAAATAAAATATGAATGGTTTCTTTATCTACCTAAAGAATAGGGAAGGCATAATTCTATAACGAATAGACTTAAAAGTAAAGTGAGAATATATTTTACAACAAATGTAATGTATACACGCAAACGGCTTTGCATTCAATAACAATTAATGTTTACAGCACAGAGTAAAAATAGAATTGACAGGGCTTTGCATTCAATAACAATTAATGTTTACAGCACAGAGTAAAAATAGAATTGACAGGGCTTTGCATTCAATAACAATTAATGTTTACAGCACAGAGTAAAAATAGAATTGACAGGGCTTTGCATTCAATAACAATTAATGTTTACAGAACAAAGTAAAAATAGACTCGATAGAGCTTTGCATTCAATAACAATGTTTACAGCATAGAGTAAAAATAGACTCGATAGAGCTTTGCATTCAATAACAATTAATGTTTACAACACAAAGGAAAATATATACAGGGCTTTGCATTCAATTAATGTTTACAGCACAAAGGAAATAGACTCGACAGGGAATGATGATGTTCGCATTAAACGATAGAGTGGGTTTTACAACAGTAATTATATTTATGCACTTTCAATAAATGGACATTTTATATTCCAGAATCAATCGCACTTGCAAAGATGTGGAGTGTGAATTCTACAATGTGAAATGAAACATAATTAGTACAATGGAGATCAGTGTGCATTTGAAGAATGATTAAAAATTATACATCCTGGAAAAATGTGGTTGCTATCATAAAAAAATTGTTTTAGTGTTCATAGAACGGCGAAGTCTAAAAAATGTATGCAATCAAGACAATTAATCTTGAGATATGAATAATATTCGCTATTATTCGAAACTTAAATTCTACATATCTATGATGCTTACAGTACAAGGGGAAATAAAGTCTCGAATGCTTATCAATGTTTACAGCAACAGGAACATACGTTATATATTCAATAATGTTTATTAATGTTTACAGTAACAGCAACATAAATTCTTAAATGTTTATATACCGGACAGAAAGAAAAAAGAAACAAACAAACAAACAAACAAACAAACAAACAAACAAAGAAAAAACAAACAAACAAACAAACAGACAAAGAAACAAACAAACAAACAAACAAACAAACAAAGAAACAAAGAAACAAAGAAAGAAACAAAGAAGGAAAGAAAGAAACAAATAAAGAAAGAAACAAAAAAAGAAAGAAAGAAAGAAGGAAGGAAAGAAAGAAACAAACAAACAAAGAAAAAAGAAAGAAAGAAACAAACAAACAAAGAAACAAAGAAAGAAAGAAACAAACAAGCAAAGAAACAAAGAAAGAAAGAAGGAAGGAAGGAAACAAACAACCAAAGAAGAGCAATATTTGAAACAAAATATCCTGACTAGAATAAGTAAAAGGTTCCCCCTTGCAGGTCACTTATTCCCGGACTGACATGTATTTGCTTTTTTCCGTTTCCTTGGAAATATGTGCATTGTTGAGTAACACGTATGGATCAATAGCTTTGAACACGATATCTCCTTTCTCCATTTTAATTACTACCAAAGCAAGTATGGCAAAATAGCTTTGTAGCCAAGGAAAGAAGAAAAGATAGAGAGGGCGAAAAAATACAAAAGATGCTCTAATTCGTTATCCTTATTGTGGGGTTTTTTTTCTCCCGTATTCTTTTTTTCAGAAAGCAGCTTTTAAGAGGAGATCACACTGAAATTCCTATTTTCTAACTCAAACGCTGAGAGTGCTCTCAAACTGAACGATGCGCTAAGCCCATCTAACTTCACAAATCCAGGCTGCCAGGGCTTCAACTGCCGGAGGGATGAACTGCTTAGGACGATCAAATTGTATTTATAGCCACGCTGCTCGATAATCCAGGGTATTCTAGACGTGCGGAAATATTTTTATTTAAGGTTTTTCAACAATAAAATTAAAAACAGCAAAATTAAAAAAAGAGATGATGATGAAGATGGTGGTGATGATGATGATGATGATCATGGTGATGAAGACGCTGCTGCTGCTGCTGATGATGATTGTATAATGCTCTGAACATTAAGAAAGCAACATACCCGAAGTGGAATTTTACCCCAAATACAGCCGTGAAATCAACGTCAAGCTCATTTTAGATGTCATTGCAATGTGAAATGTCAAACGTTTATCTGAAGCTTAGCACTTCCGAACATCCTGGTGAAATTGCGATGCCACAAAATAATTCTTTTAGTTTTTAAAGTCATTTATATTAACATTCTCAGCATCAGCATCAACAAATAGGGCAACAATTAGTTTAGAAGCAATTTACTACTGTTATTAATTATGCTACTGCAATTAAGTACTAATAGTAGTTCTACTAGTAGTAGGAGTAGTAATAGTAGTAGTAGCAGCAGCAGTAGTAGTAGTATTCAGCCTCTTTCCACGACTTCTGTTTCGACTGTCGGTTGTGATTCAAAGTCTCGGAATCTTATCAAGATTCTGGGAGATCCAAGGTTTTACGGAGAATGTGAGCACTTACTAGGAGCGCTGCTTTGAGTAATGGGTCTATTCTGTGGTTTCCAGGGAGTCTATTCAGATAGCCGTCCAACTCAGTTGTTATGTTCCCCAAGGCTTCTATCACTCTACATGTATCACTTCTGCTTTTACATTCCACAGTCTCTGAATTTCTAATCTGAGGTCTTGGTATTTTTTCTGTTTTCACTTTCTTTTGTTTTTATGTTTCTCTCACTAGGAACAGCGACATCAATGATTGTTGCTGTTCTGTTAGACATATTGAGAACTACACCGTCTGGTCTTCGTGCAGGAATCACCCGATCTGTTCTTATCTCGAAGTCCCACAGTATTTTGACTTCTTCTGTTTCGGTGATTGCTTCTGGTTGGTGCATCCATGCTCTTTCTGGGGGTTTTATGCCATAGTTCTCACACAGATTTCTATTCTACTTCGTTGTCTTTTGGTGTATTCTTTTCCAGCCAGAACCTGACATCCAGATATTATGTGCTCAGTTGTATCATCAATGGATTTACAGAGTCTACATTTGGAATCCTTTGAGATTTACATGAATTTCGATTTGTGTGATCTCGTGTTCATTTCATGGTCTTCTGCAGCTGTTATGATTGCTTCTGTTTCTTCTTTCAATCTTGCCTCTTTCAACCATTTGCAAGTTGATTGTTTTGTTGATATTTCATACCATATAGAGTCTTTGGCTCCACGTATGTGCTAGTGGTTGCTTCATTGTTTTCTTCCACTCTTTGTCTCTTAAAGGGGTTGGTATAGTCCACTCATTTTTACTGCTTCTATCAGTGGATCTTTTTGTAATTTATTCCAGATATAGTCCACAAGACCAATGACTTCTTCTTTAATGACATTTTTGATTTTCCTGAGACCTCGGCCTCCCATGTTTTGAGATATCTAGAGCCTGTCTATGTCTACTTTGGGGTATAAGGCTTTATGTATTGTGAGTAGTTTTCTTGTTTTTGTCTGTTCATTTATTTCATTTCTTGTCCAATCTATGATACCTCCAGTGTAGCTGACTTCAGATAATGTATATGCGTTAAGGGCTTGTATTTTGTTCGCCCCATTTAGGAACTTCAGGACTTGTTTAACACGTTTTTCATACTCTCTCTTAATTTTGGACTTCACCTCTCTCTGCATATTTTCTTGATGTTTAGTATCCCAAGGTATTTATATAATTTTCATTGAAACATCGTTGTTTTTCTGATGCCGAAATGTAGGCTCTCTTTTGTTTTGTCCTTGCCTTTCTGGATGATAATTCTTCCACATTTCTCAAGGCCGATTGTCATGTTAATGTGCTCACTGCTGATCCTGACAGTATTGATCAGCGATGTGATGTCACGTTCAATTTTATTGTAGAGTTTAGATCGTTCATGTACAGTAAATGGCTGATGACCTGTCCAGCTTTCATTTTGTATCCTAATCCTGTCTTCTGGATCACTTGACAGAGATGATTTAGGGCAATGCAGAACAGCAGTGGTGATAGGGAATCACCTTGAAAGATTCCACAGTTTATTGTTATGTCTGGAATATTTGTGTTGTTGCATGTGAGGATGGTTTTCCACTTTTTCATTGCATGAATTAGGCGCAATTTTGTACAATTCTTATGTTTCAATTACCCATGAATGTGGGACTGAGTCATAGGCCTTTTGATAGTCATTCCATGCTATTGTAAGATTTGTTCTTCGTTTCTTGCTGTCAGTAACTATTGCCTTATCAATTGCCAATTATTCCTTTGTTCCTCTGCTGCCTGATCTAGCACCCTTTGTTAATTGGTTAGAAGGTTGTTTGTATCAAGATGAGTCAAGATTTTGTCTCTATAATTCATGATAGTTACTTCTAGTTAGTTGATAGGCATGTGATTGGACAATAGTTGTTTGGGTTGTACTTTTCTCTTGGTCTTTCATAAATTGTAATAATTGAAATATGTCTCAATGGTCATCATCCTATTACACTATTTTGACATTTATTATATTCTTTAATTTTACATGTTCAGTGTTAAAATTAGCATTTCATAAATATATTCCCTATAGGTTTGTTACAATAGTTATTGCTGCTAATATAATTTTCAGTATTATGTCGGCATGAAAACGATGACACGATTATCTATAGCAATAGCAACAGATGATTCATAAGGATTAATAATGCTGCTAATAAGAACAAATATCATCATTTTTACAATTCTTACCATTATGATTTTCATCATCATCATCATAAGCAGCTGAATTTGTTTTACTATGAGATTCTTGCAGTGTAAACAAACGATTATAGGTCGTGAAATTTACATTAAAAAAAAGATTTAGTGACTGTACTTTAGCTTCTGCTGTTCACATTTGAACGTGATGACTGACGATTTATGATAATCATTGTCATCTTGATGATGATGAGTCTGACTTGGGTGACTTGAAGAACAACGTGGTCTTAACTGTGACAGTTGATAGTCTCCTTAAAGTTGGCAAAGATCTATTGTAAGCAGTCTTAAGCAGCTATTAATTCATTGCTTCCACTGATAAATACTAATTGAAGTGTTTATTATTTGTAATACCATTGCTATTTTTATTTATATGTTAAGGACAACCGCAGTATGGGATCAGATGCTCTCTGTTTGTCTTGCTTGTTTGTCTGTCTATCAGTCACGGATCTGAATATTATTGTTGTTATTACTTATCCATCTATTCTCTATAACTATCTAGTTGTCTGTCCGTCTGGCTATCAATATATCTACTCATGAATCTTTCAATATATCTATTTATTTTTTGTATTCAATATTATTTCCTTATCCATGTCCAGTTTTATTTTGAGTTCGATTTTCCATCATTGTCAGTGTAGGGTTTATGGCTGTTATTTCTCAAACGAACTTTGATCCTCGTATAGTGTGAATAATTTGGTCCTCCTGGATGAGTATGAACAGTGCCTCAAGCCTTGCCAAACCAAAGCAAAACAAAAAACATAAAACCATCAACATTGTTTTGGCTCAGCTTGAATGATAGTGTTTTTCTATCCTCGATGATTCGGCCTTGACTCTGTGACGATTTGGTCTCGTCTTAACGACAATTTTGTCTCGGTATTGTGTGAGCTGGTTCATTTCATTGTACTGCCATACATAATATTAATTTTCTTGTGTGAGACATGCTAGATTCGAGTTCTGAAATATGCACAGGATGATATATTTTGATAACATAATGTGCAGATCTTTAGTATGGATTGAAGATTGATACACTTCTATTTGTATAAGGATGTTTTGCTTTTGCTGTTCTTCCCTTTATCATTGTTGTCGACAATACACAAGTTCAATAGTTATTTATAATAAACATTCACAGATCAAAGTAATATCAACATAAATTCACTTATGAGCGGACATACGAACCCTCCACACGCACACAATCACACATAAGCATATACACACAAGCACACGCACAAACATACACAAACACACCATGCACACAAACACAAAACACGACCACACAAAATCACAGAAACATACATGCACATATGCCCTAAAACAGCATGTATTCGCACTGCGGCTGAACAACCGAACACAATATTTTAGATGAGACATAATTACCCATTAATAATTCTTTAAGAAAGTATTGGTATCTGTATTTTTTTTGTCTTGTTTCCTATTTGAAAAGCAAAAGTTGCTGCTGCAAACATCACTAATTAACGGATTTTCTCGGTGGAGTATGGACGTTTGTTGCTGTTGTCGATTTGTGTTATTCCAAATTACACATAAACTTCCTGTACTTGAGTCTGCATAGCGGCTGATCACGTGACATACTTTAGCTACACGGCCCCACATCTCTGATGCATTGATTAATTATTCATAAAGTCCCTTTCATCTCTGAACAGCAAGTTCCGAAGTATGTAGATTTTAAAGACTGTTATTTTCACCCTCTGATAACTTTCGTTTTAATATATCAATATCATGCAACATCACTAGAGATTTAAGACGTCTTATGCTACTCGATTTGATTATTTTCTATTTCTTCCTCTTTCATTCTAATTCTTTCTTTACATTAGATACTATTTTCTTCCTTTCTTTGCCCTTACTCAGTATTTTTTATTTTACATTTTGCCGGTGTTCGGTATTAATCTTGTTGATGGATCCAATGCATTTTGAGATTTTTCTTCAAGCGTTACTTTTTCGCCGGTCTACGTGACTGATGTCAGCCACTAAGCTACAGAGATCAGTAATGTCAGCTCTCTAGAGCTGGTGTGTTCTCGAACTGTCACGTAATCTATCGCGTGCTTTCGTTTGTTGTCCAGCTACTGTAGCACCGAAAGTTGCTATTATTTAGGTATGATGGTCTCCGTTTTAACCGGACTGGCGCACTAAGCTAAACCATGACGTCAAAATGCCAGCCATCTTCTCACTCCCACCCCTATAACTCAATCAAATTACTCAACGGTACAAATTTAGTTGCCCAAATGAAATTGATCCATATTGTGGAGAAATGAATTTCGAATGCTAAGTCGTGAACGATAAGTAATAAGTGACAAATGAAGGCTGATAAAACTGAGGTAATTGTTCCTTCTGAAAAGGTTTCTAAATTCTTACCTCTACCAGAATCAGAGACAATCGATAACAATTCCATTAAAGATTATGCTCTCGTTCTGTTTTGCTTGGAAATATGAGTCTGCTCTCGTTCTGTTTTTGCTTGGAAATATGAGTCTGCTTTTTAGATAGCTCTGTCTTTATTTCACAACAGAGCCTCAGCACGGTGTGGAGCAGGAATTTGAAGATGAGGACTGTTCGCAAGTTTCTCACAGTTTATGCTCCAATAACTCCACTATATTCACTGGTACTGAAATATTGTAACGTTCATTTTTTCCAAAAGACTCACAAGACATATTTTTCACCAGGAAAATAGTATCTATCCGTGAGGCTCTGTTTTATTAAAACTGTACATTTGTACAATAATTCTTCGTTTTGCGTTTGTGAATAGATGTACAATGTTATATTCTGTCACTTCGCGTTTGTTATGTTGTGCTGTTGTATTATCTGTACCTTTCATATGTCTTAAACAGTTTGTATAAAGACCTGGTTTGTATTTTGTGTGTAAATATTGTAAAGTGAAGAGAACTTTTAAAAGATTAAATTTCCCTTCTATGTGTGTATATGTGTATGTCTGTGTGGGTGTGTGTATGTACGTGTGTGCGTTCGAAGAGGTATATGCATCTGATGTTGTGAACTTGCCGCGTTCGTTAGTGTTAAGTGGCAAATATAGTTTTGTTTTATTTTACGTGAAGCATATTGCGTTTTGCATGTCTTATATATATTAAAATTGTTTTATATTAAGCATTTAATGTATGTTTGGTGTGACGTAGGGTTGCTCTGGTCTCTCTTGCGAAGGGTGGGCAACATGTATCATGAGCCAGTAATATGTCGGTTTTTTAGATGTTACAAAAAAAACACAAGACAGATACGCCATTGATGGGTGGGTGGGGCCCGAATTTATTCTGTCATGCAAAGGAAATGTCTTATTGGCTGTGTCTGCGAGTGTGCGAATATGGATGTTATGAATGATTTTGATGAACAGATGAATGCAACAAAACAATACAAACATGAACTCTCGCCCCATTCTAAAACTGTGAAATACAAGTTTTTTTTAGAAAGTATGATTTTAGATTTTATTAACCTAATGGGGCATCTCTCTCATACAGTGGTTAAATCAATCACACCTTTCAAATGACATACACTCTAGGGAGGGGGAGATGAAAATGAAATTGAAAAGGTAAAAAAAAGTAAATATAAAATTTATATGCAGTAAACTGTACTGCCAATATGAAACAATTCACACAAAACATGGATTAACAACCATGCTTTAGTTAGTTTTACATTAACAAAAATATCTGTCCTGGTAAGAATAATATATTCTTTTCCTTAAATCCTACTGCAAAAGATCTAAATGTGCTTTGCCTCAGTGTTTCTACTGATACTGTGAATGTTCAAAAAGAGGGATGCAAAGTCGTAGCATCACTCGCAACAATGATTATTCGAATTGCTGTTCTAGACCTCCCATGTGTGAACTGGGTGTTTGTAGAGTGAATGTGTTCTCACACTTGTGAATGTGATACCTTCTCCACCTGTACTTCACACGTGGAATAGAGTGTTTCAGGATGTAACCCAGACAGAGAGACTGAATGACTCATCTTTCTATGATGGTGTGCAAATGACGTTAGACACAAGGCTGTCTTGAAGGAATGAACTTTTCACTTTGCCATGATGTATTTACAAACATGTTGCCTCAATGTTCATGATACTTGGCATTTGTCGGGTGAGATGGACTGTTAAAGAGATATTCCCAACTTTCCCTATTGGGCATGATGTAGTTTCTGTTATACGAAGTTTCACCACAAAATATTGCTCTTTATGAAGTTACTGTCTTCATATTACTCTCGCAAAACGTTCCGTTCTTATCTTCAGCTGTAATGCTTTTGCAAAACTACACTTGACCTTTGCCATGCAGCGGGTGCGAATCTCAAAGTCTTTCTGTTGTTTCTGCTGTCTTGCTGTTTTCGACTCTCTCTCTCTCTCTCTCTCTCTCTCTCTCTCTCTCTCTCTCTCTCTCTCTCTCTCTCTCTCTCTCTCTCTCTCTCTCTCTCTCTCTCTCTCTCTCTCTCTCTCTCTCTCATTTCTAACACTAATTCCTTTTATACTTTTCTTGAGAATTCTAGGTTTGCATCTTGTGACTTTCTTTCATTGGTGCACATGATGTATAATGCACATACTCCACTACCTAGGCAAACTTCTGGCTTTCCCTAAGAGCGCATTGGCTAGCTTTTCCTACTTTAACATTTGCTCGTAAACAAGTATACACACATGCACAAGCATTTGTGAATATAATTGCATTCACTCAATATATAAAATCATCCTAACATATATATCTTTATTCATGACATGATACTCATGTACTATGTCTACACAGGCTTAAGCTAAATGAAATTTGGTGAACATAAAAAATTTAATATTTATATACATGCATTAGCGCATATGTGAGCTCTTTTGATCACACTTTTTCTCAGTGGGTTGTTCCCCTTTGACCACAGTGGTCTAGTGCGAAGAGTGAAATTTTAAAAAATAATTTTGACTCTATGCTTTTCTTGTGACATTTGGTTTTGTTGTATGGCTGTAAATGTGCAAACGTTGAATGTAAAATGCCCTGGGTTCGAGTTCCGTCTTTGGCATCATTGTCGACCGATCGTCACCAGCTCAATTGCTCATGTACATTGAGCTTAGAGGTCATGAATGTAGGTGATCGGAGCTCTTCGGATAAGAGGGATCAACAGATTAATAATCCATCTAATCAATCCACACACACGCACACACACACATTAACTTGCAGACGAAAAATCTAGGTCTATCTCATTGTCTCAGTAATGAACAATAATTATTATTACCCGCATCGAGTGTTACACATTTGTCAATTTATATATATGCTACTAGCTACAACATCGCCGACACTGGCTTGCCCTTTCATATCTCTCTCCTTAGTGGGACACTTATTAATGGTATGGTAGCTGTCGACTTCTATAAACAAATAATCAATCACCTGCAATCACCACCCAGCGTTCCATTTTGTCTTATCAATAAAGAAAGTGTAAGTGTTATCAAGAACATAAATGTATTTAAACAAAACAATATGAACACATTCATACATGAGTTATCTCTAGAAAACAAAAAGATATTTTCATTGGCCATTCTCTGAGTGATGGTAAGAGTACAGCAGTGTGTCAAGGACATTACTTCTTTCATTCAATACTCACATATATACCCGCACGCGCGCGCGCGCACACACACACATACACACACACATGTGCTCAAAGAAGTGACACTTAACAGATCTGTACTATTAGTTTTTTTTCCATCTGTCGAAGTCTTAACTTCACAATACAACCTTCTCTTCTACCATTTCGTATCCCCCATCTCCCCCCACCAATCCCCTTTAAAACATAGACCATGAAGAAACACATTTTGCCATTACTTCTGTAGATAAAATAATTGATAAAAGTAATTATTTCATTTACATTTATATTATGACATTATTATTATTATATTTCTGTAGTTTATATTTTGTCGTGAGTACGTTCCGTGCGTTTTATTCCAAAGTCGCTTCATGAGTTTACAAATTGATATGTGAGTTTACAGATTGATATGAATGCACTCTTTTTGTTAAACTTTCCAACAGAATGATTTTTTTAATTAATTTACTTACAGGCCGTCGTGCATTCCCTTTTTATTGTATCAAATATTATTTCAAACGTGTGTAGATATGCCATATACACTTCCAACTCTTCAAATGTCGACGATGTTTGCCCTAGAGCGTCACAAGTAATTTTCTTTGTGTAGTATCCTTCATTATTCATTTGTTTACACAGTTCATAACTGCACTCCCTCCTTACCACATTCCAGATTGTCTCCCTTGTTTCATGGTGTCGAGATGAAATCTGTCAATCAATCTATCTATCTATCTATCTATATATCTATCTATATATATCTCTCTATCTATATATCTATCTATCTCTCTATCTATTTATCTATCTATTTATCTATCTATTTTTCATAATCACAATTGCCTTTTTGTAGATTTATATATCTGTAAGCAAGTCTGCATTTGTTTGTCTCTTTCTCTCTAATATATATATATATATATGAAATTGATTACTTTAACTTCGTATTTTCTTAATTAAGTTAAGCAGGTTTTGGATTCTATGTACTCACTCTGCACATTCTGACAGCCTTTTAGCTTTCTCAAGTGGGCGTTTACAAAGCATGAACAGTTTTTTTTTTCTTTTTTTTTAGTTTTACACCCCATCAAAATAAAAATAAATAAAAGCGATGTGGTTACTTAGGAAACATTTTCCAACTCTTTTTTTCTTTTCCCTTTTGGGATCTTGGGAAAGTCTCATATTCCACCGCAGATTGAGAGAAGAAGCAGTTAAACATTCTATTTATCTTCAATGTAATTGTCTTTCTGGCTGCACGTGCATGTGTCAGACGCGGATAGCGCGTCTCGGTGGGCCTGCAGTGGGACGCGTCGTAGCCGGGATACAAAGGAAAGTGAAAATTGACTTTCGACACGCATCAATCAGGATTAAAAGCTTTGGGTCTGCCTGGTCGCTAACATGGAGGGCCGGGCTCCGAGAAGCTTTGATTACAGCGCACTAGTCCAAAAGCAGAAAACTGTCGGTGTGCCGTGAATCCATCTCTGTCTCTTCCAAAGCGGGCAGAAATCGGCTTCGAGCATCCTCTCACTCGGGTCGTCTTCTTCTGTGTTTTGCGTCCCTTGTATTCTCGTGTTGGTTTTTAATAAATTGTTTGCCTGCAAAGAATAAGGTAGAGATGGTTAGTGTGACAAATGGCAAATTTTCTTCAGAGTAAGCTTTGTAATTGAGTCCGACAGACGAATCAATGATTCGAACAGAGAATGAATTTACAACGGCTTTAAAAAAAAATGAAGTGGGTGGAAAAAAAAGCAAAGCACAAACATTTATTAAAAAGTAGGCTTGGAGAATTTCGGTCGTGTCACGATGACAACAATAGGACGACGTCGCTGATGACTCTTTAGAATTGAGGCGCTAAAGAAATCCACGTGACACCCAACGGAAATAAACAGGAACCATGCGAACAAACTGAAGGAATGCAAATTTGAAATAAATAAATAAATTTAGAAAATAAAGTGGAACTTTTTGGGTAAGTTAAGACTGAAAACCATCTTGACAGACGTGATGGTAAAATAAAAGTAAAGAAAATAAAACGAGGAGAAGGTAGATCACCTTAATCTGTTGGCAAGATAGTTTTTAGAAATAAATAAGGGCGTTCACTCCGTCACGTACGCCAATTACGTCTTTAAAATGCCGTTGGACAACCGTTCCAAAAAAAAGATTAAAAAAATAATAAATGAACAAAGAAACAAGAGGAAATTCTTACCCGATGAATATCTGGCTGAGATCAATAATCCAGACATACTTTTCCTGTCGGATCAGTTGTGATGGTGTGTCGTGGGGGTTAAGATAGATTTTTAAAACCATAATGTAGCAAGGCAAGTCCATGAACACATTATTAATGTAAGGTGCTACAAGTATTTTACAATTAAAGGATATTTTGATTATTTACAATCAAACAGACGGCAGCGAGACCTCCAATCCCGACCTGATATAAAGACAAAGACAACTTGTGAAGTTTTGTTGGGAGAAGGGGGAGATGTTAATACTCCATCACCCAGGACCATCCATAACCTTAGGCTAATTCCCAAAACACACCTTCTAGCTGGCCACACGTATTAGAAAGATGAATGATAGATAATGTAGAATAGAAGAGTGAAAGTTCTAGAAGATATCTCGAGCCTCCTGGTACAACCAGAAAAGTAAGTAAGTACAAGGTATTTACAACATGTAACACGTCAGTCATGCTAACTCGAGTGGTCTAAGTATCAATAATAAATGTATTCAAGAAATAACATAAGACAGCATGATTACATATAGCAAATAGTTCATCAGTTAAAATTATAGTGTATATACTGTTATAGTGCATAGGCATGGCCATATCGTGCATAAGAAATGATCATTTTGAGTCCTACAGCACCACTAGAGCAGTTATTTGGTCCATTCATATGAGTGAGCTATAAATGAGTTTATAATAGAATACTGAATGTTTGTGAGTACTTTCTAAAAGTACTTTGAATAAAATTCAAACAATTGTTATTGTATCTTGACTGAAGATTTCTTGAATTTTAAATACATAACTTTACGATCACCTGACATGTCCTCTAGGTCCCAGTGAATGTCATAAGATGAGCACATTGTCCATTGAACTGGTCTTTGGCCTGTGGGTCATTCTGCTCTGGCATTGCTTCATGGTTCAATACTTGTCAAAGTCAAAACCCAAGATAGAGTAGCTCCATTATGTGTTACTTCCTGGCTCAGCTCTCATTAAATCAACATATCAGATGAGGTGTTGATCTTCAGCAGTAATATACACAGATCATGTTTTCATGCTGCATTGTTCTGTGACTCAGCACTCATTGAATCAAACTCTCAGATAAGGTGCCAATCTTTCTTGTGAAGTGAAAGAATCAGAAAGAAAATGTACTTTGATATCTAATGAGTTGTAGAGTCTTCACTTACAAATAGTTTATTAAAATTCTATCTGCCGGACATGACAAGCAGCTCAAACATTCCATCCGCTACCCCCTCTGATAGACACAGCGAATTTTCATTTGTTAGTTATGATCACTCGCCAAATATATGTACACTGAAATTCCATTAGACAGTTGTCGAACTCTAGCCCTGGCGTCTCCGAAAGATACCTCAATTTTTCATGCACGCAGCGTTACACTACTCCAGTTGGATTCATTTGAAAACTTTCTTCCTTGAGTGGCTAGTGTCAGCAGGCAAGCTTGTGTAGTTTCTTCTACGTCACTGATGACCTACAACCGAATGTCTAAGAATATCTTAGGGTCAGATAACTTGCAGATATTAGCGCTGATGTTAACAACCTTTGAAATGTAGTACCAGCCACCTCATCGTCTTTTCGCTGCAAACACACACACAAACACACACACACACAAACACACACACACACACACACACACACACACACACACACATACACACACACATGCACGAGCACCTGATCATAACTGACTGCTCAGATAAACACCGATTTTCTTCTTTTTACTAAAGTATGTTTTTATAACTGCGAAACATACTGCATAATTCATAAGGTTAGGTTTCATGCATAACATCAGCAAGGGATTGTTAGAGGGACAAAAGCCTCTTGTCATATTGGGCCAACCTAAGGACCAAGGCCGTCGAATTTCCAGATGGCCGCATGATCTGGCGCATGCAACTCTAGGGATTATCGCACAGGTTTATAGCTCTACTTCTGGTATGAATGTGTCCCAGTATTTCGTGTTAAGTTTCGAAAACTGATTTAGGTTACTTCCGAGTTAATTAAATATTTACTGTGAACATGGCCTTGATGGACATCAGGAATAGAAGAAGATTTTCTCATTGATGACAGATCTCATTAAGTAAGATCTCATTACACCCACTCTCACTTCAGTGACCTATGGTGTTGAAAGCTATCAAAATGGTGGCAATATACGCGCTAATCATTTACTTACATATTACGTTAAGTGTATATTTTCGGATATGTTCAAGGATTGTATATTGGTTTCAAATGTCCTTATGGACTGCCAAAATGAGAGGTCGCCGTACGAAGGGTGAATGTCTGCTAACGTCCTGTGTAGTGGAGTAGCATCTTAGCAGAGGGGCTACATTCTGACGTCATCGCGAAAGGCGAAATTCGCGTATTGTGAAAATGAAGACGATAATTGGTACACCACCTAAGCGATGAATGATGAGAAATACTGAGGCTGTTTCTCAAAGTCAAGCGCAGCCAGGTTTTCCTTCAGCATTCGCGCAGATCGCTGTGTCTTCTGATGAGCATCAGATGAAACACAAGAAGCTGGTTTGTGTTTGGGAGGGTGGATGGCGGATATGTATGACAGATTCACAAGTATCATTAAAATGTAATTTCTCATTTTAAAAAAAATGTTTCCTTTGTTAGTAAAACAGTGATCTAGACGATAGTTTGAGCATTTCTCTCTTTTTATTTTTTTTTTTTTTTTTTTACATAGTTTTATATTTACGAAGAACTGTTTACATCGCTCGCTATTTGTTTAGAAAGAGTGTTAAAATGCGACCTTGAGCACGAAGGTCAAAGGTAAAATTGTCCCTTCAAATACACCCGGGTCGCAGTATGACGTATTTCAGGATTTTACTTCTGCTCGCTCGGGCACAATCGTGTTGAACGAATGCGTCATTTTCGAGTCCTGGAATACCAGTAAATTTGAAGTAATATGCCTTCATAGATTTCTTAAAGACCCAAAAGACTGCAGCAGTGGATCCATTTCATTAAACAAAAGGCAGATTGAATATTTCTAAGCCAGAAAAAGAAGCAGTGTTGTGTACTGTATTTTCGAAATGAAAAATATACTGATCAATAGCCAAATCTTATCGAAAGAGACAGATCGATAATTCTTTCTTTGACAATACTGCTGCAGCGATAAATCAGAGAAGAACAAGAAGAGTGATTGTGAAAGTACGCCCCCCGCAAACGTCATTTTCGTTACGATTTTCTTCATTCAAGTCTTCACACAGTAGGTCAAAATGCACGCACTGTCAAATAAATAAATAAAGGAGTTTATGTTGGAGTACTAGCGGGTAAATGGGGACTCGTTAACTATAAATAAAAGACAGATTTTTATTACTCCTTTAGTAAGAAGTTTCCACTTGCAGAAACATTATGTAACAGTAAAACGTCGCTCTTATTATTGTGTAGAGATGATAGTTTTGTCGACACCTTTATAATCCGCCAAGTGAGAGACATGTTGGTTTTGTGGGAGAAGTATTAATAACTAGAAAGTAAGATTATCGACTCACAATTAGTTATATGTTATTAATTAATAAATAATAATTATAATGTGAAGGCTGCCCAGAAGTGTCACAAACATATTGTGTTTAGAAAATATATGTGCTGGGCAGGTTTAGACATGATAATCTCTGTATCATTTACATCTTCTGTATATTCAGAATTAATGTCAATAAGTCATATTTCTGACCAGGCTTTGATTATTCTCAGGAAGTAATAAGATGTTGAGGAATAATTTTAATCAAGTAATACTACATCGGTATTAATACATTCATCATAATATAAAATTAAAATATCTGACTATAAGTATTTATGTTAACATAAAAGCAAATGAATATTTTCATCTAATAACAAATCTGCATACCAAATTGGAATGTATTACTCATATATCTTACATGCATTTGCGTGTTAGAGAAATATTGTGCAAAGAAAAATTGATGAAAGATAGGTAAGTTAGGTATGCAATTATAATTTAAGGAAATTTTTAAAATTTGTATTACGCAAAATGTTATTTTTCTCAAATTCATAAAAACGTATTTTAAGCATATATTGATTTGGGAGTGTAAAAATATTTGACTACAGAAAATGGGACAATACAGAATCAGAATGTAACAAGGAGATAAACAATATGATATACTATTATTTGTAAAAGCACTATATTATTACAAATTGTCCACGTTTATTTTTGCTCTTCTTATTTATGTAAAAATGAATTTTGTTATATGTTTGTTTTGTATTGCATCTTAGTGTATGTAGAAATCTTGCATGCGTATATACGTATTTCTGGAAAATCTAATATGGAATAAAACTTTATATTAAATAAATTTTCCAGAAACACACCCACAAGCACACCCTTACATATACACATCTATATTTATTTACAAACGCACTCATACATACGCACATCCATATTTATTCGGCTAATTATTTATGATTTATGGTGTAGATACATTTAAAAATAATAATTATTTTATAATAGTTAACATAATGTTACCTTACACATATCTAACAATTATGAATATTTTTGTTTGTAAGGTGTGTACTTTCAAAATTCACTAGTTGTCTACACATATCTATAAGGGAATGCATATGACTAGTCATTCAAACTAAATATAAAATATCTAGTCGTAATCAGCTTCAAAGATATGCATTCAAAGCATGCGATATAAATATATTGTAACACTCACACCAACCACTACTGCCAACGAAATACCGCGTTGTGTTCTAAATCAAGATTTGTGCACGTCCGTCTCGCTTGTGTGATGTACACAGTGAATACTGAATGTCGTCCTGGTAGACATCACCAGTCGCCAGTTTGTTTAACTTCATTGTTTGTGTCAGTCAAAAACTAGAGAGAAGTCATGTAGACGGTGTCGAAAGCGTAGAAAGCGTCTTATGTAACTCAATGTTATGAATGTGTGCAATTATTTCCACCCACCCACCGCCTACTATGTAATTTGCAATTACTAATAGTTTGCCTTAGCATCGAAAGTGCCTGCTCATCAGTCGTAAATTACGGTTTTTTACTGTCGAAAATGTTTAAGACCAACAGAGCTTCGAAATTACACTATATTACTCTAAATCATTAGGCTCCGCCTTAATTAGAGCTAATTTGAACAAAATTTGCTGAAGACGCTGACGTAATATAGACGTCTGGAAGTGTATCGGCCGACTATTACGATGGGAGCCGAATTACGCAACAATGTCTTGCGCAGATTGTTTAGAATAAACATTTAGAGTCCCTTGTAATGAATAAATATTCTCTTAGTAAATAAATTTTAAGTAAGAACAAATTGAACAGAAAACATTCGTCATGTCCTTTTGATCATTCCATAATAAATTGTCGCGTGAAAATAGGAGTAAATAAGAGTGTTAACATTTTGATCCAACCTCATCCAGTAAACACTGTCAAAGAGATTCAAAAGGACGATTCTCTAGAAATGTGGATCTTTAAATAAAATATAAATTATAGTTACAAAAGATGAAATGTAGATACATCGCAGAACAGTTCTGTATAAAATTTAGAATTTTTTCTGACTTTAATATTGTGTAAAGTGTCGAACTGATTTGATGGCTCTTGCTATACTAGATATCTTAGCGCTATATTTACTGGGTGGAGAACAGAGTTATTCACAAAACAACGAACTGATTTGATGGTTGCTTGCTATACTAGATATCTTAGCGCTATATTTACTGGGTGGAGAACAGAGTTATTCACAAAACAACGAAAGTAATCGTTTACATGCGTTGAATCGGTAATTATTTTATATATACAATAAATTAAGTGAAGTGGTACCTCCTGAGCATATACTATTTGTAAAATATTCAAATGTTTCACGTTATTATTTTTTATTTGGGTTGTATTTGTAATTTTTATACTCATTAATTGTTGTTGCTGTTGTTGGTATAATTAATTAAGTAATAACATGCCTAGCAATTTCTAATGTGTTTGATATCCCTGGTGAAAATAAAATGTACCATTAGAAATGAAAATATTGACCCTATGCATATACTAGTGAAAGTTATTTTTTGAGGTTGTATTTTTGTTGTAGGCAGTTACTGAAGGGCTGATACTGATGTCTGATGTTGAAGTGTGTAAAATATATTTTTTTAGCCATTGTACTTAAAGTTAGTTGTCATGTTGACTGTTTTGATATGTTACAACTATTGTACTTAAAGTTAGTTGTCATGTTGACTGTTTTGATATGTTACAACAATTGTACTTTATGTTAGTTGTCATGTTGACTGTTTTGATATGTTACAACAATTGTACTTTATGTTAGTTGTCATGTTGACTGTTTTGATATGTTACAACCATTGTACTTTATGTTAGTTGTCATGTTGACTGTTTTGATATGTTACAACAATTGTACTTTATGTTAGTTGTCATGTTGACTGTTTTGATATGTTACAACTATTGTACTTAATGTTAGTTGTCATGGTAACTACTCACCAGTTGGAACTGGTTTGCATGACATCAGCAATTTCTAGCATATTCTCAACTTGAGTGTTTACTCCAAATCTGAAACTTGCAAAAATACCATAATAAGGAGTGTCCAAGGTCGCGTCACTTCGACAATTTAATGATATATATAACAATTAACTTTAGAAATATGGATAGGAAAATTTACTCCACCATGGTCTGGTTCAGATATTCAAATAGCTAAGCATAAATAGAACATCTCATTCAAATAATTTCCATCAATTAAATAACAACAGTTCAACATCATCATTTCTCAAAATTTCACCTAACCTAATAATTCCAAACATTTTGTAAAACTGTTTGGCAAAGATAAATCAAGAAACAACAAAGATGAACTTGATAATTAGCATATCCAATGATTAAAATTAAGAAAACGAGACCAGTCAATGGGCTGAGATCAAAATGTTGACATGCTTTAGAGAATTCTATTGTCTGATCACTTGAATTTGGTGTGGCAAGAAGTACGGTCATAAAAGGCAGCTTTTAGCATGCTGACTGATTGAGAGAGAGTGGACTTAAAAATATTTTGTGCATTTTTGCTATCGATATGTTATACTTGTGTTTTATGTACAGATGTATTTTGTTAGTAGATTATTATTTCTACAAATTTTTGAATGAAGTTGCTTGTATATAGTATGCTACACACTTGACATTGTTTCTAGTGAACGTGTTGATAAAACTGATATGCTGTATTTATTATGCTGTGTGCATGTAGCGGGCTAATAAATACTGTTGTAGGAAACTGTAAGTCTTGATTGTAAGAACGAATGGAGTTAAATTTTATCAACTGGAAACTTGCTGTTTGTTCCCTGATTATATTTTTACAGGGACAAATGAGCCTTTTCTTGTAATATTTGAATCTTCTGATTTACTGATTATAAATCCCTATGACTGTTGTAGATGTGGAGCCTTTACTGCAGTGTGTAAGTGTAAGAATGCAATGTACTCCATTGAATGTATATTGGGAAGGTATGCTAACTAAATCGAGCAATTTCTGGTTCAATTGATTTTATTAACTGTCACAGAATAGTAACTCCACAGGCATCTGCCACTGAGGATTCCGGCAGATTGTGCGATTGTTGACGTCAGGCCCTAAATGGAAATGGAAATATGACGTCATGCCCTAAATGGAAATGGAAATATGACGTCATGCCCTAAATGGAAATGGAAATATGACGACAAGCCCATCTCTGCTGTTCACCGAACCGAACTTGGCAGATCCTGTCTGTGGATACAATATGCTAATTTAGTCTCGTGGTTGGGATGGGCAAATGTGATGTGCGCTTAAGAATCAATAACTGTGATCATAGCATTAAGGAAATTTTGTCTCGTGCATAATTACTTTAATATAATTTAAAGAAATGTTTCGTTTTCCATTTCAGAGAGGATGTGAGTGAGTGTTCATGTTGGCTTAGCAATGTTCGTTGAATTAAATATAGTTTCTTTCTAAAAAAGTTAAAGTTAGCCAGGGACGGTCAGAGGTTAATGACACAATTTTTCTCTGTCTCTTTCTCTGTTTTGCACATTTAATATATACAGTGAAAAGATGAGAGAAATGTTTCGTTGTATTTAACATTTGCTACTTTCTCTCACATACACACGAGCACGCGCGCACGACCTTTTATTTTTCTCGATTAGGAATGTTCAAATTGAGAACGTACGAACTGATATTCAAGAACCTAAATGCAGATATTGCCGTCTGCTTCTCCGTGCGTAGAAATGTGGAAACGAGACGTATTTCAACACACTGAGTGAACAAACTGCATCTTGTGCCTTTGATAACTCGTGTCTACTATCAGGCCCTAGCTTTGCAAGTATTCCGTGAATAGTGAGTCATTTTCACCACAGATCAAACACATTTCTTTTCACTGTATTTGCTAAAATCTTTACGATAAGAAATAGGCCTACAAGATAGAATTACTGACTTCTCTCCCCCTCGTTCATAATGCTATTGCTTCGATCGCAGAATAAATTTGTTTTAAAAAATATATTTCTACCCTTACTGAACAAGTATTTATCGTAGTGCTGTGCTAATTACTAAATTGTACAAAATAAGTGATATCATTATAATCTATAATTTTAAGTAAAGTAAAAATTCCATGCCATTTGGTAATAATGCCGTTTGTATCCTTTTAATATGTGCTCTAAATATTTTAAGTATGTTTTTCCTTCGTGAGGACCTACTTTTAAGTTCTGCCGTAAAATGTTATTTATTATTTGATTATGTAACTTTTAACTATTGGTTTTGATATATGATGTGCTTAGCTCAGGTTGTGTTTGCCAGTGTGTGTTATTACCTCTGGCCATATCAACGAAATGTACACATGTTAAAATATGCCAAGCGTGTATGTGTGCGCATATCTATATTGTTAATTTCTGACATTAAACACTTTTATATTATGTACTTGCATATTTTGCAATAGCATGAGTTATATATGTATATTATAAGGCTATCTGCTTTTCAAGGGTCTAATCAAACCCTCCTCTGTTCTCTCTCTCTCTCTCTCTTTCTCTCTCTCACACACACACACACACACACACACACACACACCGTCTACAAAGACTAACAATCACACGAACGCACATATAAGGACTAGGAACAGTATTTGATTGGGGTTTTACAAGTCATGAACATCAATCGTCAGTTGCACCTTCCTATCGTCTATTTTCATCAATCGTCAGTTGCACCTTCCTATCCTCTATTTTCATCAATCGTCAGTTGCACCTTCCTATCCTCTATTTTCATCAATCGTCAGTTGCACCTTCCTATCCCCTCTATTTTCGTTATTTTGTAAATGTATTCTAACATCTCATGCAATTGATCCCTTACATTTTTGTATGTCTTGTTGGCGCTTAATATATTATGTTGTGTTAGAATATTTGCTTTTATCGTTGTAAAATGTTTAAGGTAATTATTAAATGAAGTTGATGTTTATTTATTCGGCTAGGAAATAAGATCTAGTTTGCATTTATGTACTTGTGTATGCTGGCTTATATTATTTTATTTGGGCACTTTAGGAATCATTCATGTGAGAATGGCTTTTACATGGCAAAGGAAGATAGTTATTTATTTTGTTTTGCACTTTTAAATCTTTTAAATTATACATTAGGGAAAAGTTGCATTTAAAGAGTAATTAGTGTAGTTATATAGTAAAACTATAACTCTAAGTAGTTTACTAGTAATTCACATCAAAACGAAAGAAGGAAAGCACAGAAGAGTAAATTAGCACCGATTTTAGTCGTCTGTGCTGAGTTATCTACTGGGGATCTCTTTGACGCCTGCGTCTTCATAATATATTGACGTGCTAATGGTGTGTTTGAGATAAGAGTCGTCAACTGAGAACACAGACCAGTCACCAAGGCTCAGAGCAGCTCATTCCTCGGACTACCGGGACAGCAGTCATGACGAAACAAAATACCAGAGCGTCAGCTAGTGCCACACCTAAGCCCTTATTAGATAAACCAGCTTTACTGCCCACTCCCACGCCCTCTTCAGGGCGGGAAAACAGGATGGCGTACATCATGCGGTCACCTCCAAGTTCGTATTAGGGCTAGAAAGGAAGGAAGGGGAAAATTTAAACATCCAAGACTACACAGCGATCTATACCTATGGCAGAGTTTAAACGAACGCTTCTCAACAACTAGAATACAACCACCATCAACAGACAGTGAAGCTCAAATGAACACCCAGTGGAAAATATCATCCAAATCCAAAGACAACTCAACAGAGACTCTCATCAAACCAACAATGACGGACAACACCGTAAACTGCACTTCCTACATTCCAACGGACACCAGGGACAAGAACGCCAGCGCCAATAGCAACAACGACAACGCCACTAGAGAGAAGGTTAGGGGGTTGAACACCCCGGGCACATATACACGCTAGTACAGACCTGGTGTGCTACTAGCCTGGGCTCTGTACGACACCCCCTCCCACCCTCTCACTCGAAAACGACAGCAACAACATCAACCAGAGCGTTAGCCCACGGACTACCGGTTTTAAGCCCGCCTTTGCCAGTCAAACATGATTTTAGCAACGGATGAGTGAACTGCAAGTTCTACAGAAACGCAATGCTTCAACAACAGATAGCACGGCATTCAGACCCCAGCATCACAGGAAATACAGCAACAACCATCACAACATGGACAACACAACTGTCAATGCTACAGACACAAAATACAGGAATACAAGGCTACAGATCTCTATAGGAAAAAATCTACGCCTTTCAAGCAGACGCAAGACACAAGAAATGGAAAACACATAACAGGAACACAACTCAACTAGAAAAAACAAAAAATCCAAACAAAAGCAAACCCACTACAACAGTTGCAATGAGTCAAGCATCAGAAAAAATAAATACAAACACGGAATGACAACGAGAAGAAAAACTTCAAAATCGCCAACACACAGACTACAACTAAAGCAAGAAATGACCTCACCAAGAAAGAAATTGCACTGAGATCGAGTCCTCAACGAAAACACAAGATCGCTCTAGGCTCACACTTTCACCATTACCAGAGAGCACACAAGACAACAAGGACAACAGTACCCACAACAAACAACAGAACAAGGCCACAATCACAAACGACGGCGCCCATCACAACATATCCGACAACATCGGGGTTAGCAACAACAGCAACAACAACAATGCCAATGCAACCACCACCGACAAGAACTTCGACAGCAATTTTGGCACAATGAACCGCAGTTCCTGCAGTAAGGATTCTTTAATCACCCCATTGCAGACATGATTCAACTGCTGCTCGACCACCTTTACTGGCTGCCTACATGCATCCCAACACCGGGGACAGCCACGACAGCGCCAACAATATCACCAATGAGGAAGGCAGGAGTTTGAACATCCTGGGTGGACATACACGCTAAGTACAGACTTGGCTCTGGGCTCTGTAAGACACCTCTTCCCAACCTCCCTCCCACTCAGCATCGAGAACGACAGCAAGAACATCCACCACAACTTTAGCCCACAGATTACCTGACTAATGTCCACCTTTGCTGGCCAGACACGTTTTGCAATGGACAAGTGAACAACAGCACTACATATAGATTCGTCACCAATACTCACAACTTACATCGTCCACCAACATCACAATGTTCAACAGAAACAAAATACAACTTCAACACCACAGACACATAACTCAACAGGAACACAACTCAACGACATAAAAAATTCAAAAACTGACGACAGCACCAAGCAAGCACCGAGACAAAACTCCAGCCGAAACTCCACCGCCAGCGATTGCCAAATACTCATGAGGGAAGCATGTCCCACTGGAGCACTACAGATCTGAGAACATCTTATGATGAAATGATCCACGAAAGCCCCAGTGGTGACGTAAAGTTGTTTTCATAACCACCCCCACCCCCAGCTTGTGTTTGAGTGTGTCTGGAAGAGCAGTGCTCTGCATGAGTTGAATAAAAAAAATGAAAAATTGCTAGAAGTGTTCCTGCATTTCTGTCAATGTTGCAGCCATTGGTGTAAAAGATTTGAGCCTACCCCATCACATAACATTTTCCTTTCTGTTTAACTTTTAATTCTTCCTGCATTTGACTCATATTTTATTTGCCTGCTTTCATCTTTGTAAATTGTTATATATTTTAAATTGATCGATTTATTTTGAATTTAAGTTTTCTTTTGTGGTACATATTGTTGTGATGTCCATTCATAATTCTAGTTGTATACAACACGGCTTGTTCTTTATTGTCTTTCTAGTTGTCTACAACACGGCTTGCTCTTTATTGTCTTTCTAACTGTATACAACACGACTTGTTCTTTATTGTCTTTCTACATCATTCTCTAGGTGACCAGTCAGTAGCTAGAGCTAGGGATGGGAAGCTTTTGCGAGCCATAAGTTTACCAAAGGAGGCTTTGATTAACTGGAAGAGTCCCCTGGAAGGAAATAAAGCTTAAGTAAGGAATTATGAAGATATAATAATTAGCAAACCTAACCCCACCGTTTCTGAATAACAAAACTAACTCAACAGACGGTAAAGTTACCCATATAAATAATTATATGGTAAATGCAAACCTAAATCATTTTAAACATTAAATCATTTCTTGAACAATCTTCACATAAAACCTACTGAAGTGCTTTATAGAAAAATATTTTTTTTTTTAAAAATCTAGCAACTACACTTATTCAACAACAGTTAGAAGTAATCACGACTATATTATTTCCTTTGCAAAATAAAGCAGCACTTCTCCAAGTCGATGACGTCATTACTTAATAAGTGGGATTATGCAAAAACATTCATTTCATTGGGATTCCAAGAGCGATAACATCATCATTTACTTGGGAAAATAGTGTAATCGAATTGCACAAAAAGCGGTTTTCGAAGAATTTTCTTCTCTCCTTTTAAACATACGATAATCAAGTGCTAAATTCTCTTTCCAAAGAAAACACTTTTGTTTACAAACGTCATAAAGTAGCTCCTCTCCTTTTAAACATACAATAATCAAGTGCTAAGTTCTCTTTCCAAAGAAAACACTTTGTTTACAAACGTCATAAAGTAGCTCCTCTCCTTGCAACGAGGTAATGAAAAGAGAGAGAAGGGGGGGGGGAACGAAGGAGGTCATATCTGACCGAATTAATGGATTACACTTTTAGAATGACGTTTTTGAAATGAAGAGGTTGATTTTAGAAGTGTTTGAACTTTAGAACCAGCACTCTTTCACTAATATCGATAAAGAAATAGCACTTCTCTCCTGATCGTCTATCACTTAAAAGGCCATGTTAGGATTGTTTAAGTTTAATTTAGCCAGCTCGACCGCTTCTTGGTAATGTCCCACGATCCTCATTGTTCCAACGAAACGTAGACCCTAATATTTGTTGACTCTGTCGTCTTGCCACTGGGAAGTGTTTTATTTTTCCGTTTTGTTGAGATGTCATTTCCTTTATCTCGCTGAGGTTGAGTGTGACGTATATTCATTTATTTCTTTTAACTGTACTGACCTTATGTCTTTAATGAAACCAAATCTATTTTAGTCGATTATATTTAAACTGTTTTTAGTGCTGTCTCTGACATATTTCACATTAGTTCATGATATTCACTATATTGTTTAATGTTGGACTGTTTCACACTAGTTCATGATATTCACTATATTGCTTAATGTTGGATTGTTTCACACTAGTTCATGATATTCACTATATTGTTTAATGTTGGATTGTTTCACACTAGTTCATGATAGTCACTATATTTTTTAATGTTGGATTGTTTCACACTAGTTCATGATATTCACTATATTGTTTAATGTTGGATTGTTTCACCCTAGTTCACGATATTCACTATATTGTTTAATGTTGGATTGTTTCACCCTAGTTCACGATATTCACTATTATTTATTGTTTATTGTTGGATTTTTTCACACTAGTTCACGATATTCAATTATTATTTAATGTTGGATTTTTTCACACTAGTTCACGATATTCACTATATTACTTAATGTTGGATTTTTTCACACTAGTTCAAGATATTCTCTATATTATTTAATGTTGGATTTGTTCACACTAGTTCACGATATTCACTATATTACTTAATGTTGGATTTTCTCAAACTAGTTCAAGATATTCACTATATTATTTAATGTTGGATTTTTTCACACTAGTTCACGATATTCTCTATATTACTTAATGTTCCGACTACATGTGGATTTTTTCGCACTAATTTCATTATATTCACTGTATATGCTTTTTTTCAGAGTGCATGATGGCTATTTTCCGCCAGTTTTTGACTGCGCAATGCTGGACTGAAAACCCTATTATTGAAGAGATGTATGGGTGTGCTTACGTAACGAATGCAAGCAAGATTTGCGCCTTTTAATAATGCTGAAATAACATTCACATAAAAAAGTTATTTTTACATGAACTAAAATAAATAAATAAGAAGGAAATGCTGACGAAAATAGTAATAACATTAATATAAAATGATGATTATAATGACACTGATGACGACAATTTAATGATGATGATGATGATGATGATGTTGATGATGATGTTGTTGATGATGTTGTTGATGATGATGATGATTGGTGGTGATGATGATGATGATGATGATGATGATGATGACATTTAAATAGAAAAACACCAAGACAGATTAGAAAGTCAGAGACTGTGGAATGTAAAAGTAGAAATGATGCCTATAGTGATAGGAGCCTTGGGGAACATAACATCTGAGTTGGAAGGCTATCTGAATAAACTCCCTGGAAACCACAGACTCGCTCCACTACTCAAAGCAGTGCTCCTCGGAAGTGCCCACATCCTCCGTAAAACCGTGGATCTCCCAGAATCTTGGTAAGATCCCGAGACCTTGAATCATAACTGACAGTCAAACAGAAGTCATGGAAAGAGGCAAAATAATAATAATAATAGAAATTAATAAAAATGAATCTTAATAAAAGCAATGACAATGTTAGTGATGAAGCAGTGGAATAATAATTACATTTACATACTATGGCTACTACTAGTACTACAACTACAACGACGACGATGGTGGTGGTGGTGGCGGCGGTGTTGATAACAAGAAGAAAGGATGGAAGGATGTATTTTTACT
Organism: Sinotaia quadrata; assembly: GCA_028829895.1. Lineage (NCBI taxonomy): Eukaryota > Metazoa > Mollusca > Gastropoda > Architaenioglossa > Viviparidae > Sinotaia > Sinotaia quadrata. The sequence continues at coordinate 64,338,501 of CM054180.1, read as the reverse complement.
TATTAAAGCCTTATGTCAAGTCAGATGTCTAAACATTTCAAACCTAATGTCTCCACTGCGAATATTTATTGAGCTCAATTCTTTATTCGGTTATAAATTAAAAAGCTACAATGGACATTTGAACTCCAGTTAGGAATCATGATATACATCTAATTAATTTGTAATAATAATTATTTTATATTAATTATTTCGTATTATTAATAATGTACAAGCAACTAACGCCATATCACAAATGAGTTCAAATAAAACTTAATTTAGAAAGAAATGTTGCACATTTTAAAGTCTTCAGTAGATTTCACAATTAGTACGATTTAGATCACACTCATTTTAAAGGTCGTCGTTTACTGCCTGATATATTTGTCAGAGTATACTGGATTGTGTATGGAAGGAAACTTGTAATAATGTGAAACATTCGTCAGGCAAATTAAAACCGATCCTGTCAAACAAACCAGAAATGAATACATGCCTTTACTGAGGATCATTCAAAGCAAAATGCACTTATCATCCCAGCTCGTTTCATTTGAGTTGAATCAAATTGAATATTTCATAAACTTTCTGAGAAAGCAGGAAATATATTTTAATTTAGGTACCCAAACCTAGTTAAATGTATTTTACTTGCACATCATTTATTCCTATTCCTATGAACTTACGTTATGTGATTTAATTTGTCAACTCTAAAACATCGATAGTGTCTTCTTTTCCAACTAGTTTGTAGGTCAGTAGGCATTTCCTAGTATCCATACACTAATAAGAAATAACTAGTTTGTAGGTCACTAGGCATTTCCTACACATACACTAATAAGAAATAACTTTCAATTAATTACTCAGGTTTCTGTCACTTCTGGCCATTCAAGTGTTATACAAAACTTTAAGAGCTGAACTCTAATGGTATTATCCTTTCTGATTATTTAGATAGATAGATAGATAGATAGATAGATAGATAGATAGATAGATAGATAGATAGATAGATAGATAGATAGATAGATAGGTGGGTGGGTGGATGGATGGATAGAGAGAGAGACATATAGACAAATAGATAGATAGATAGATAGATAGATAGATAGATAGATAGATAGATAGATAGATAGATAGATAGATAGATAGATAGATAGATAGATAGATAGATAGATCACAGAAGATGACGTACTTTCAATTAATAGTGAATTCGTTTCCACCTTCCATAACGTTCGTACAGTCAAAATTATTTGCACTGACCATACCATACCTGTCCGTACTGTCCATATATTCCTTACTCTCCGCTAAATAATGCTCATGCTGTATAAGAATGTGTCAGTATTCCCGAGCTAAGGAAAATCTCCATTGACTTTATCTTGGGTGAAGTTTGAATCGTGCACCTTTCTCATGTAACACCTCGCAATTCCTCAGCTCCACTATCTTCATAAAGTTGCAAGCATATCACCACGGAATATTTCATTCGTGAATTGTGAATGAGCGGTTTTATTTATCCTAATATTTTTAAAGTAGATATGTTCATAATGGATTAAATAATAAAAGCATCAACAGGTTCTTAGGCTATATATCAGTATTCCGTAATAGTATTTATTAATTTCCTTCACGCTACTCCGAGTGGAAGTTAAACCTGTAATGACGCCCGCCAATTTACTGAATTGACAAAAAGTCTGCCGTGAATAAATACTACATTATCATGGAGTTCCACTTAGCTAGCTTTTCTCTGTGTGTATAGTTATCAAGCTCTATATAGTTTATTAAAAATCAAATCCGTGTTTGTGATAATGTTTGCGTGAATAGGTGGATGTGGACAGTTTTGATGAAGAAGAGCGGAGAGTTGCTGGTCTTTTCCCCAGCGATCACGCGCAAACGTGTTATCACGATTTTCGTAATGCATGCACTGCAACTCAACCGAAATGGTGCCAGTCCCGGACCATGACGTGACTTCTACTTTCTATAGTTTTGTCTTCCCCACCGTATGTTATTTCATTAAAGGGAAAAAATTGCGTTTATCCTGGCCTGCGAAAAAAAAAAACCAAATACAATTTGCTGGTTTCCTAGCACGCACCTCAATTCTCCCACCCCACATATACCTCTCCATCTCCATTCTTCCAAACCTCTATCTCCGTTTCGTGGCCCGCACAAACAGATATAATATATTGCTGTTACTGGTGGTGGAGGTGGTGATGTCAATGTAGTCTCATAGGTGGGAGGGGGTAATGTTCTTTCAAGCAACTTTGGAGTTTGAGATGGGCCATTTTTGTCTCAGCACGCTGGAGCAAGAGAAATTATAACAAAAGTGATGTATATATTTTAAAGGTAATTGTTGATGAATACAGAGAGCTATCATTTGCTTCATTAGAAGCCTGACGACTTCGGGTTTAATAGCACCATTCAGGCCTCCGTCCAGCTCGGGAGGGGCTTTTAGAAAACAAAGCAGAAACAGCTTTTCCTTTGATCTGACTGCATGATATTGGCTATTTCATTTACTCTACTCAGTAACTAAAGTTGTGCTAAATGGATGTTTATTATTATGATCATTATCATTGCGCATCAAATTGTTGTGTGAGTGATAATGCTTTTCATGCTGCCGACTGATGTAAACGAGTTAAATATTATTTTGTGGCAATTGCGTGTCAAAATAGTTTACTTAATAGCCCAACAGATTTTGTGATTTTGACTTCACTCTTTAGAATTTAGATCTATATTCAAGGAGGCGTTGGTGTGGAGGAGGTAATATTATTTTCCTACTGCTGTGTCTTTGTTACATCATGCAAACTTCTACTCTTAATGCTGTGTCTTTGTTACATCATGCAAACTTCTACTCTTAATGCTGTGTCTTTGTTACATCATGCAAACTTCTACTGTTATTGCTGTGTTCAGACATTCGTCACCACTTTTCCTATTATTTAAAGGCCGAGCTGCATTAGGTTTGCTTCTCAAGGGGTTTAGTTTCTCGCTCAGAATAGTAATCGCTCTCTCATCTTTTAACAGTCTTAAACTGATGCATCTAGCATTCTAATTTGTCAGTTGAGATAAGAAATAAAATAATTTTTCTTTATAAATAAAAATATAATTTTATAGCGATGCTATTTGCAATATTTTACCCACACATTTAATTTGCTATGAAATGCACTTTTCTGTAAGCACATTTCCATACATTTTACGGGTTTTAAACATCTTATCACCGATGCTAGATCCAGATCCTTCTGTTATATTATTTACACCTAGTACTGGTATGCAATTGTGATTACATATTTATTATATTATTATATTTATTTATTTATACAGTCAGAAGCATTCATCTCAATTTGCGGGTGGAGTGGGGAGGGGAATACAATTCAGAAATATGTGGCGTGTCGCAGATTTGCTTTTTCAAAATCATATTTTTCTATCAAAACATTTCTGTAAGGGGAGAGTATACTCATAAAATGCAGGAAATAACGTCCCGTTTTGAAAACATGAGTAATAATGCATTAACATGAATAATAATGCATTAACCCGAACACATTAAACCACAAATAATAATTGCTGTAATGTGTGACACAATTCAGCTAAGAAGAAAGTGAACAACAGTAAAATTAAGAAAATTTCAAAGAGCAAGATTTTTTATAATTTGCGAGAAGAGTAGCTAACAAAATTAAAAATCCTTCTATCATAGCATGGAGTTCATTTTCTAATAGTAGGCCAACTTTCTTGACAAGCAAATGCTCTCTTCCAATCACTGAGGTCTTATTTTGTTACGACACTTGAAGCGCACAGCATATCGAGTTAACTTTTGAAATATTCAGCATCTGGACCAATCGTACCCAAGGTCGAAATAATAAGGGAAATAACTATAAAGACCTACCAGTACTAGGTCTGAATATACATTGTAACGGTCAAAAGATCTTTGTTGTCATTTAATTTAAAGCACTGACATCTGAACGATGGGAAACGTGAGTGGAATTAGGATGCATGGGGTCGAGAGTGACATTGTTGCACTCCATAAGAAGCCCGGCGCCTAGAAACCTTATTGCACTTATTCATGAATGTCATTGTGTTGATATTCTATCTATTATGACAGAGCCAGTGTCCACATCACGTGGGCGTATGGTGAGGTCTCACATAAAAATGTCCTAAGCTTAAAACACACTTTTGTTTATTCGTTTATAGCAAGCTGTTACCGTACACAGTTTTGTTTATTCGTTTACAGCAAGCTGTTACCGTACACAGTTTTGTTTATTCGTTTACAGCAAGCTATTACCGTACACAGTGTTGCTACCGTTTCTGTTTTCTTGGTACTAAATAGCCTCTAAATAGCCTCACACATGAGTCGAGTCTAAGCGCATAGATCTTGCTACCAGCTTGATACTGGATCAAGAATATAAGCAACAATCACCAGGCACACTGATCCTCGACTAAGCCATCTGTCACCCATCTCCAGCCAGCGGTCCTGTGTGAAGGAGCATCCCTTGCAAGACTACAGTACCTGCCAAGGAGTGCTGATATACTACAGTACCTGCCAAGGAGTGCTGATATACTACAGTACCTGCCAAGGAGTGCTGATATACTACAGTACCTGCCAAGGAGTGCTGATATATTTTAGTACCTGCCAAGGAGTGCTGATATACTACAGTACCTGCCAAGGAGTGCTGATATATTTCAGTACCTGCCAAGGAGTGCTGATATACTACAGTGTACTAAAAACACTAGCCAGAGTATCAGTTTCAAAACAACATTGATTCTCATTGCTGTCTTTGCTCACTTAAGACCTAAGAGATGGGTTAATAAACTTGTCAATAACTTCATTATTATGTTCATACACAAAGTTTGTATACATTGCATTGTCATTTTTATAACAATTTTATTGCATCAAGATATTTTATTCCATCGTGTGATAACTGTTCGAAGTGGGTTTCCATGTCAAGTAATGATGAACAGTTATGCTATTTACGAACAGATTTTTCAAACTAAACGTTATATTAATTCGAAAATGTGTAGACAATTTAAAGTTAAAATTTAAAGACACTAAATTTTACATAAAGTTTTAAAGGGTGGAATCAAGTCATTTTAATGAAAATGAAAACGAATTAGAGGCTTCATACTCTGATGCAACCTTACATTTACTGGATCAATAATACTGTATAAAGAATGCAACTCTTGAAGACAAAATAATAGATCTATGTCAGTTTATCTTGAATCATTCCACAAAACACATTGTGTTACAGAAAGAGAAAGAGCGAAATTATGGGGGTTAGAATGGTTAAGATAATTTGACGAAAGCGATATCTTCAGATCGCATGTCCTAAATTGTGAAAGTTTCAGAAGAGTCAGTAACATGACTTTCTGACACAAATTAAACTAGCATATCTCTTTCTGTGTATATTGAAATGCTGCTGCAAATAAGCTGAGATCAATTGACTGAGATAAATAGTGACAGCTGTCAGAAAAACAGTTCACATCCACCAGGTTATCATAAATTATAAATACTGGGAAAATCATATATACTCATACTAAAAACAACTAATCTCTTGTATTTATCATTTAACCCAGCATAAAACCAGTGTCCGCCTTCAACGCAAATCCTGCCTTATGAGTCCAATATTTTAAGTTTCAAATGGCATGCAGAATAAAACAAATATTTCAACAGAAAGGACATATTAGTTCTTTTTTCATTTACTTCGATTTCTTTGAAAAGAAAAAGGTGTGTACACGTGTGAGACACACAAGTATATAACTGTGCAGCACAGTTTCCCTATGATGGTGATGTGAAAAATCTCACTCTCCTCACGTGATCTTAAAGTACAACATTTTCAAAACTGGATTTTAGCAATCATTTCTTTTAAATAGATTTCTGTTATTTTACTGATTTCCTTCATTGATTGAACACACTAGATATGTGCCTCCACTTTGCAAACTGACACAAGGAGAGAAAGATATTATCACATTGGTAATGATGGAAAATACTACCATATTACAGAAACAAAATATCACTTACAAAGTAAAATTAAATTAAACAATGCACTGATATTAGGAAATAGGTTGTAGCTGAACAGTGCAATTATTTTCCTACGTTGTTTTTGTTGTTTCCGTCAGCTATTGAAAGTTCCATGTTAATGAGAGGGTTCGCGGTGTAGTTGGTCCATTTCCGCTGGACATCTACTGTCACCTATTGCTGAATACCCTCTTTCACGCGTATTTACGCTGAGGTTCAGAAACCGTAAAATCCGAAAATAGGGCTTAATAATATGTTATGGAAGCGTTTGTTCCGTTCATTTAACTTATCCATTCTCGGTCATAAATAAATTCACTTTAAAATTTATTTTATGAGTCTGGATAAAGTTATTTACAATGTCTCCAAGGTCCGAGGAGATTGACAATAACCATAATAAATAAATAAAGTAATATATTAGAAACTTTGCCTGCCATTCAAACATTACAATTCTTGGATCGATATATGGTTTGGTTAATTAATATATGGTTATGGTTAATTAATATGGTTATGGTTAATTAATATGGTTATGGTTAATTAATATATGGTTATGGTTAATTAATATATGGTTTGGTTAATTAATATATGGTTATGGTTAATTAATATATGGTTATGGTTAATTAATATATGGTTAATCGCAATTTGATCACAACGAGTAGTTATACGCCCTTTGGAAAAATTTGTTTGCAGCATGCAACGCTGGACAGTCGTGTGTTCCACATTCGAGACCAACCACAAGCTGCGCAACTTTTTTCATAATGCACTAAATAAAAAGAGAAATACGATTAAGAAATGAAAGTTAAAAAAATGCATAAAGAATCTAACCAATCGTAAGTGTCTTATGTTTACTCTAGTTATTAAGCTTTGAAACGCTCAAGTGAAAAATGGTTGATGACGACGAATCCACTACTATATCGGAAGCATTAATTTAATATTGATTTTTTTAAAAAAATAACTTACTTGTAGGAAATAGTGCGAAAGTCACTACGTCACTACTGCGGACAACAAGTTGACAAAACTTTCACATCCCCACATACACACATAAACACACACACATACACACACACACACACACACACACACACATATATATACACACATACGCACACACACACACACACACACACACGCACACACACACACAATTACCCCTCTAGAACACTTTGACGATATTCATCCCAAAGCATTCCTGAAGAAACTTGTGAAGAGGGAATACTGAGAGAGAGACAGGGGGAGAGAAAGAGCTCTATGTTTGGGGGTTATTCCGATAAATTAAAGATCGCCATGAGATTCTTTCCTAAACAATCGAATAATTAGTTATGCCTGCGATTACGGCATGTTTAGTTGCTTTAATCACATGCATGACAGATAGAGAATATTTATTATACTCACCAGTCCTCTGGTGTTTTAATCTGTATTTTTGGTTGTGCACGCATGTTCTATAGACAACTCTATCAACGTCCAGTCTACTTTTATGTTACTCCAGACAGCGATAAAGAAGTTGGAAATATTGTCTTTTAAAAGTGTCCTTTTGCGATTTTTCTATTTCATATTAAAAGCATTTAAGCTAATTGCTGTGTCTATTGATTTTGATTTCAGTTTCACACAATTAAGTTATAACAATTTCCTGTTAGAACTAATTCTTTTCTTCCTCAGTGTACTTGATTGCTATTTCTAAGGCCGTGCCTATTTTTTCTCGACTCTCCGTTAATTTTTAACTTTGCTCTCTGATACAACTTCACTGATTGGATTTGACTTTCGACTAGCACGTTCCGGGGATCACTATGTCATTGATTGGCTCTAGTCATTAAAACGCTCTACATGTTGGAGTTTATTTTCACAGTCACTCTATTTTTTTTTCCAAATTGGTGTTGAAAATTGTTCTTGTCGGACCAGAAATCAATACATTTCTATTACTTTTATGTTTGAAAAAATTATAAAGAAGCCTATAAACTATATTTTAATGTTTGTAAATTGTCATTACATTATTTCCTTTGAAGACATTTATTTTCATAGCAGTAATCACGACCTGTGTGGAAAGGCGACACTAGCTAGCCAGTGAGAAAGCCAGAGAATTAAGGTGCCTTGAAAGCCGGTGAGATAATCTAGAAAATTAAAAGCCGACTGACGCCGAAACTAGATAGGCAGTCAGACAAACAAGAGAATTAAAGCAGATTTAAAGATGCAAATGAACAGGAAGACAGGTTGACATTGTTTGGATAGACGAACAGGTGCTTGAATTGTACAGCAGAATGACGTACACAAACTTATCTATTTGTTGTGTGTGATTGAAAATAATATGAAAACGTTTGCAAATGCTTTGTTTGAAAAAACACTAAATTGTAAAGCAAGCATGCTTGTGCGTGTATTGTGGAAGAGTGTTTTGTGTGTGTGTGTGTGTGTGTGTGTGTGTGTGGTTTTGTGTCTGTGTGTCTGCGTGCGTGAATAAGAGATACTGTGTGTTTTGTGCGTGCATGATAGTGTGTGTGAGAGCGATAGCGTGTGTGTGTGTGCATATTGTGAGTGTTGTGTATGTGCGTGATACAGAGTGTGTGTGTGTGTGTATTTTGAGTGTTGTGTGCGTGTGTGCATGATAGAGTGTGAGCGATTGCGCGCGTATGTGTATCCTGAGTGTTGTGTGCGTGTGCCTCCGTGATAGAGAGATAGTGCATGGGTGTGAGCGATTTTGTGTGTACGTATTATGAGAGTGGTGTGTGTGTGTGTGTGTGTGTGTGTGTGTGTGTGTGTGTGTGTGCGTGCGTGCGTGCGTGTGTGTTGTGAAAGTGCTTTGTGTAAGAGAGAGAGAGAGAGTATAAAAACTGCGCCACTCTACATGTGTGTGCATACATGTCTTTGTACATGTCTTTGTGCTTGTCTGTGTTTGTCTGTGTTTGTCTGTGCGCATGTTTACTTACGGAAGTGACGCTCTAGATCAGTTTTAAATGGCATCGGCAAAGAAGTGATTGTCACCATGAACTATAGAAGACAAGGGACTAGAGGAAGCCTTCAAGAAAACCGGGAAGTAAGCAAAGCGGTTATTTTGGCCCCCAAGACCTACACAGCTTCCAGCAGCATGTCAAAGAGAACATAGTCATGATTCCTAAGACGTGCTTAACAAGATTATGTTTATTAACCGAAAAACCATATAAACAACTCAAAAACTTAATTTATTTTATCCCCTTTGCGCTTTGAAACAAAAGGGCTGTCATTCTCCCTTCTGTAAGGGACATAATCAATTTTATTCCTCCGCAGTAAGGGGAGAATAATCATTAATTTAGTTCTATTTTCGTTTCTCTTGCACTTGACTTCTTCTTACCCTTCCATGCCTATATTTGCCAAGTTAAGACAGGAAAAAAATCATTTTCTGTCTAGGGTGAAATAAAAGTTATTGGAATTGACAAAGCGAATGAGGGCAGCAAATATTTTTTTTTAAAAGCAAAATAAAAGAAATAAGTGCCCTCGATAATGTGTGAATCTTCTGGTCATGCTCGTACGGAATTTTTTTTTAAAATGATTATGTAAGCAGACTTACATAAATAAATGTAATAAACTGCTTGACTCCGGAAAATCTAAAGATTTATAATGACCAAAGCAGCAAGTACAACAATCTGCTTGAATTTGAGTGTGGCCTTCTTTTCTCCCTTTTCAGACAGTCTCAAGACAGTACGGAAATATTATTTTAAACTTATTAATGTTACTCTTCTGCATCAATACATTATAATCTTAGGATCTTTTTCCTATGACATTAAAAATGTAACCCTGTTGTTTGATGGGAATTTATCAGACATTTTAAAAATAATTGTTGTTCACTATTTTAATAACTCATACTTTTAATGATAGCATGTTTATTTGTAATTTTAATAACTCAAACAACATTCAGTTACCCACCGACAGAGGGCAGTTGGGGGTGTGCGCCAAACTGCTGCGACCTCTTTCACCCCCTTCCGCCAGCCCTCCCGCTCTCTACCTTGGAACGCAAGTGTGAGGTTGTGTGGTCCCACTGGGGCACTCCAGATCAGATAACGTCTGATGACGAAATGATCAACGCATAGCTCCAGTGATGACATTAAACTGCTATCGATTCTTCCCCCACCCCCCACCAAACAACAACATAGTTTGAGCAGACTCAATAAACAATAAAAGACCTTTAATGGATCAATAATGATAAAGAATATTCTTAAGTAGTGATATGTATTATAAAGAATGTTTCTTGATTTATGTTTGAAATATTGTTAATATATTTTTTATTGTTTTCCATGTCGCGCATCTGCTAGCGTTGCACGGCTTCCCTTTGTTGGTTTGTGAAATGTAAAAATAACATAATTATAGTGTCTTATCCTTTATTTGATATTTGCATCTATCAGGTGCCATGGGTCTAAATGATCAGTGGCGTTACCCAAATTATCAGTACTACAGTTATTGATAATTAATTAATATTCCCATTAATCCGTACCTTGCATCGACACTTTTTAAATGTGTTATATGCTTTAACAATGACATTTGAAATAAATCCCAAGCTACCTCGAAACAAACGTTGACTTCGTTTTATTGGTGTCGATGACAATCACAGTTATCGAAGGAGACCGATGACGTCATTAACAGGAATTGGTTAAAATGTTCACGACATCCATGTTGTTGTATTTTAAAGATATTTTTAAAATAATGTCTGCTAAATAAATGTTACAATTTGTGCATAGTTTTATTAGTTTTGTTTCAATTAAAGACAGACATAAATAATCTAAATGGGAAAACAAAAACGTGTCAATAACGTGTCAATATTTACGAATAAACACATAAATGCATATTTATATAGTGACCATTAGTTAAAGTCAATCCCAACATTGTGACACAAACAAAATCGCTTGAAAGCGCCTCTAAGGTACGCGGCCTGTTCTTTAGACAATGCCGCGCAGCAGTTACAAAATTCCGCAAACAAGTTTTGGTAGCAAGCTCAAACAGCCCCCAGTTCCGCGAACAAGTTTTGATAGCAAGCTCAAACAGCCCCCAGTTCCGCGAACACAGGAAAAATATTAGAGGGAACGTTGGTACCAACCGTCAATATAATAAGTCAGTAGATTAAAGCTTTCGTAAAAGTCGAGGTCTCACCTTGTAATGAGTCATTCTGTGCTAAAGAAGAAATCAAACAAAGACTTCATTTTTTTCATATACGAAATATCATTTCGGCGCCATGATAGGCAAGGACAGTTTTCGTTGTAAGATTTATCGGTCTCAACGCCAGACTCTTCAATAGCACAATGCTATTTGTCGTTTATCTGTCAGTCTTCACTTTGTGAAACATATCCCTAAATTGAACATTGGTTAGTACATAGTTCGACTACCGAAATTTGTTAAGTCCTGTTTAGAGTGATTATACGCTGTAGGTATTACCACCCACATGCTAGTTCGATTATCTCCTACTGATCTATCTGTCACTCACTCACTGCGCACTAGTGACTTAAGGTTCAGGTAAAACAAGGAAAAGCTTGCTTATTCCCATTAAGCTAATGACAACCTTTCATGACTGAACTTCTTGCCACTTCAAGTGCAAAGTGACTAGACAATAGAATTCTCTACAGCAGGTAAACTTTTCATCTCAGTGCAATGGCTGGTCTCGTTCTCATAAATCTTAACCATTGGATAATAAAAACTACTCATCCAGTTGGAGCTGGTTTGGATTGCATCAGTAATTTCTAGCATATTCTCAACTTGAGTTGCTTACTCCAACTCTGAAACTTACAAAAATACCGTCATAAAGAATGCCGAAGGTCGGGTCACTTGGACAACAATTATTATAACAATTTAGTCTAGAAATAGAGATAAGCAAATTTACTCTAGAAATAGGGATAAGCACGTTTACTCTAGAAATAGGGATAAGCACGTTTACTCTAGAAATAGGGATAAGCACGTTTACTCTAGAAATAGGGATAAGCACGTTTACTCTAGAAATAGGGATAAGCAAATTTACTCTAGAAATAGGGATAAGCAAATTTACTCCGCAACAAAGAGTAACAAAGATATTAAGAAACATTGTAGGAGATATTGTAAAGAATAACAGTGATAGATAGACATCATTTTCAAACATACAGACTGAATTAAATGAGAAGGATAATCAATCCGAGAACTTCAAATGGTACCCCCACTCCTCACACGCCTTTCAGATGAAAACAGGCACAGATAATCCCTTCAGACTCTTCGGAGAGTTACAACTAAGAACGATCCATCAGAAAGTGCTGAGGTGGTAATCAAACGAGAAAGGCACTTCATCAAAGACCATTATGAGGATTATTACAAGAGAAAGTCACTTAATTCCAACACTTCAGATTATAATGACATGGGACAGACACTCTATCATAGATATTTCAATTCACACCGCAATAATAGACACATTATGAAATACACTTCTAATGGTATGCAGAAAGGGAGGTTAAAACACGAAGAAAAAACGGCTATTTATTGCTTTAGAGAGTAATTAAGAAAGAAAAAGACCGTTTCCTTAACTGTCAGAAAAAATAGTTCAAACGAAATTATAAGAAAATGGTTGCTCTAAAGAGTCAAGTAATGCTACTTTCAGAAAAGAAGAAATATTCATGTTCATACATTTGAAAAAGAAAAAACCCTTTCATCGTTAATAGATAAGATTCCATTTAAATTAACAATAGCTTGACAACCAGATCAATGATTAACAAAAGGAATTCACCAGAAAAGCTTAAGAGTACACAAAATAAATGGAAAACTTTGTATATAAGATATTATAGAAAAGAATACGACTTCACACCATTCTGTAAGACCTCCGAATGGAAGAACCACAACCCCAATAAAAAAATATAATAAAAAGAAAAAGATTAAAAAGTTGATGGGAACATTTTTCATTTATAGTGCTAATGCTTCTTCTCGCAAATTATCATTTCACACTTTATTCCGCATGCCTTAATGTGCAGGAAATGAACATGATCTGTAAGACTGTTTGATAAGGAAGTCGTTTTCTTGTATTATCTTGTTTTTTTCATTATCGTACCGTACTTCTTGCCCGCCACTGGCAAAGCGAACCTTCAAGTGAAATAGGGAAGTCATTCCAATTGATGAATTAAATTTCGAGGTGTTAATTACATGACTGAATGTGCATGTGGTTGGCTCATTCCTTTACTCATTTCCTGTTTTGAATGAGTGTACGTTATGTCTGTCAGAATAAAATGTATGTATCTGTTAGCTTGCACAAAAACGTGCAGTTTTACCGTCGAATAATTTCTGTATTAACAACCGAAAACGCATACAGACCAATGAGGTTGTTTCGTAGCAGGTCGGCAAGGGAAGTAAATCAACTTCCGAACATAAAACTCCCTCTCTTTCTTCGTCGTTTCCTTTTCCTCTCCTTTCTTTGTTTCTTTTTTTAAAAGATTATTCTCTCTTTCATTGTAAAGGACGAATTCTTAGAGAGATCGAGCGATGTGAACTGGAAGAAAAGAGGTACTTGATAGTGACAAACAGCTGCGAGTGTCCCATCTCGGCGATCGTTTCGTGAAATATGCTCCGTGCACACGAAAATGCAAACACTAAAGACAAAAGGCTGAAAGACGATCGTGGAGAACACTGTATAAAGAATGTTTCTGATCAGTGCTGAAAAATAGTGCACTGCTTTCACCTTTAGGTGGTACAGAAGCGTTATCTAATGTGATTTGCAGAAACGAAAGGGACAGAAAGAACGGTACACAAGAAAAAGACAAAAGGGCAAGGGCAATATTATTTTTAGCCCTTTTAAATGTTTAATTTAAAGTCCGATCTGCTTGTGGCGTGTTTAACTTTTCCCCGAGCGCTTTGCTTGCTTGCATGGTGTCCTAACATTCATCATGAACTTTCAAGTACAGCTGCTGTCAATTTTTCCATTACATTTAACTTCAGTGTGGGATGTTTTGCGAGTTATAATTAATTTATTATATACTTAAATTTATGTTTTATGGCATTTAATTGTAAATCTCTTGACCTTTATATTATAAATATTTTATTATCATTTATTATTATTATTATTATTATTATTATTATTATTATTATTAAATATCTCCACATCATTATCACTTTCCGTGTCTAACTGCGATCATTCGGCTTAAACAAAAATTCACTTTAGACTTCATGGCTCTCCATTCATTAGTATTATTTCTCTTCTCCAATTCATATATTCATTGTAATTATTTGTTAAAAATAAAAGTTACAGTAACATCAACATAGTCGTGAAAGGTTTTCTTATAATTTGATGTGTTCTACATGTTTTTCCTTCACGTGCTAATGGCGATTCTTTATTGTCGTTAATGTAACTCATGCTCCTTGTTTCCTTTCTTCTCGCGACGAATATTTTCCGGATAATTGTTGGTCCTTGTTTTCGGATAATTGCTGGTACTTGCTTTGTTTTGGGTAAATGAATAACATTTTTTACTTTCTCAATCTTGATCTTATTTTATTTTTTAAAATTCGTTTATGTTTGTTTCAGATCATAAATTGCGGAGCTTTTTAAGTATTTTATTTCATTTGTTAGTTTTGACTCGGTTTGGTTTGAATATTTTTAATTATTTCAATATTATATTATTTTATTTTACTCATATAATTTTATTGGCTTTATTTAATTTAATTTAATTTCGCTAAAATTTATTTGATTGGATTTTATTTTATTGATTGATTTCACCTGATTTCATTTCAAAGTTTTAATGTCATTTGAACTGAGTTTTTTTTTTGTTTTGTTTTTTTTTATAAATGACCTGTTAGATATTTGTTTGATATAATCTGAAATGATTTGATGTGGCTGACGAAATATTAAAGAGTGTTCTTCTTAACAGAAAAAACACTTATGCATAGCGATAACTACGAAACTATAAAACAATATGTACATAGAATAATCACGGTACTTTCATGGTAAATAACATAATAATCAGAAAATATTAGCACTATGTGAGCAGCTAGAACACTACAATTCCCATTTTAAAAAAATATATATTCCATACTGGTTTTGTTCTTATGTTTAGTCTTAAAATGAATCCTTTTAGGAGTTCACATTGACAAGTGATCCATGTCCCCTCTAAAAAATAGTTCCTATATCACCCCGTGCAATCCTTTTCTTCGTCGCTCTTCCAAATGCCATTAGTGCAGCAATGTCATTAAGGAAACAAATCGTGCCCGTTTATTGCCTCCCTTTAGCACGGACAAGCACTCTTGAGTTGCAAAAGGTTGCTGACATCTTCGTTAAAAGGAAGCGCTAAGGCGCTGTGCCGATTCACTTCATTTCATTTTAATGGTTTGTTTTATGTAGAGGGCTTATGGGCCTATAATCGCAATGGTGCGTGCTATGATGGTGTTTTAGCGGGTTATTTCCCTTTCTTCGTGCGGAAGTTGCTTGCAGTTGGCGCACATAGCCGTATCATTAGGTCCCTGTGGATTCTTGAACCTTTGACGCGTCATCAGTTTGCGTCAGAATGATAAATTAACGAGGAAGATTACCCATAATCTACGTCATAGAAGCTCAGTGTATTGTAAGCGCGTTTCCAGTGATTTTGTTGCGTTTATTTCTTGTGGATGTCCCCACCACCACCTCCACATATGCAGTCGATTTTCCGCCTCAGCCAGGCGACGTACAATATCCAGGAAAGCGCTATGTAATGCTTTTTGCAACCTATTTATGGTAGAGTCCAAGACGACTGCAATTTACATAATTATTAATGAATTGTTCTGTCTATCAAATTTCTCAAAGCCTTTCGCATTTGGCCAGATGCGCCTATAACTCAGCATAGTTCTGACACTTTCGTGAAACGTCAGACTGTAAGCTGAGGGGGGGTGGGTAAAAACATCTTTCACTTCTGGAAAATCCGAAAATCATATTTCAGCAATTCGAAAGCTTGTCAAAACGGCTGCAGTTAAAGTGAAATCTCATTAAATGTCGAGTTGTGTATTATTAGCTGCATTTACAACCGGTAGATGTCGTTGTGATTTTGGATGCATTATAAGTAATGCGATAACTGGAACAGTAGTCGCTAAAGGTCAACCAGGAATTTTATTTATTATGTTTATCTCAATCTTATCAAGACTCTTAGAACTGTTAAAAAATAAAGTACTTTATATCAGTGCACGAGAACTATTATATACAACACCAGGATTTATTTTTCATTTGCATACGAAAACAAATGTATATAATAAAACCATTTTCCTTTTAGTGCATGGTGCAACGTTTGCCAACACATTTACATAGTTTGTTTCTCCACTTATCAAACTTCACTGCGTAAAGTGAATTTGTCGAGGGCTATATGTTTGTTGGTTTTGATCTTTGCTCTTGCGTTGTTACCGGGTATGAACAAAATGTATTTGGGAGTAGGGAAATGATATCTTAATAATTTGAAATACATGTTCTTGGCTTTCGAGGTTTTTTTTCCTTGAGTGTTTTACAAGATGTCTCCATGTTTCCGTTGGCGTACGGTGGAGGGGGGGTATCTCCTTCGAATCTTTTCTTCTCAAGCAAGAAGTGCACAAATCTTTGTTTTCTTTTTTTCCTTCCATATACGCAGAACTATTGATTGTAAACTTACTATAATATTGATGGATGAATGCTGTTTGTGTTACAGCTTAGGGCTGTTGGGCGACATTGTAGTCTTACAGACAACACAGCATTAATAATGACGGTCGGCGTACCTTCCTCATTCACTGCTGTTGAGAAGAGACATCAGGATTACAAAAAATAAAGGCAATAATTTGATAAGCAATGAACTAAGCAAATGAATGAAGGATTTTACTAACACGCACATAATTACCTAGGAGGGCATTGTATTATTTCAAAATCAACGCACTGCTTTCAAACCACAGCAGGGAGCGCACTCTCAGCAAAGGCCATACGCAATTTCAAATTATATACTTGTAATAAACTGAAGTGACGTCATGATGAAGTGATGTCATGAAGTAGGAGTGGAATGTTGTTTGCTCCTCTGTAAACAGCCACAGTCATTCGCTAGCATCACCAAGGAAATCTTAACCCGTTCAGCGTCTTTGGTATAGAGGCTATACCATAAAAACGGGTCACTATTTATAGTTGACCTATTTATACAAAACAACCAATCAGTTACTTTTTAAATTCTTTAACACATTTCTAAACTACAGAGTGTCTTGGATTTTTTAAAATCACTTTATAAATAAGTTTTTTTTTAATATTTAAGTACACTGACCCATTCTATTGTCACTATCGAAAACATACCGATGGCGAACAGGCGCTTTCATCTCATAGGGTTTCTTTAAATTTTCCCTTTAAATATAGATGAGGGTTAAGGGGAAAATTACTCCTTTTTGGAATGCCTTAGCTTTGCTCGACTATAGAACAGGAATTTATTATGTAGATTTTTTTGTCGATAAGTATTTTCTATATCATTAATTTCCTATGGACTTTAATTTGTTTTCCATGATTTATATTTTATTGGAAATAATTTTCTAAACACTTAACATGGCCTATTTTGTTTGAAATACGCAACATTGTTAAAAGAATAGACGGAATGCAATGATGGCTAATGCGTTGTCATTTAATTCCTTACAGAATTCTGGAAGAAGCAATTTATCATAGAATGACAGAGTGTATATCCATTTGACTTTGAGCATCATAATTACATTCATTAAATTTGGAGCAATTAACCTTCACTAAGATTTCAGAGGCTTTCATCCATTTAAGCTGGAACAAGAATGGCGGGAATGCATCCATCTACAATGGAATGATAGAGGAGTTTGTTTCTATTAAAGGCTGGAATATATTTATGTGTGATGGCGGCAATAAGAATCCATGAAATGTTCTCTTAAACAGTTCAGACAATTCTCAGCTACTTTATTGCTCAAGGAGTGGTTAATTTCACTTGTGCCCCACTTCACCCTTAACCCCATCTGAAGAATAAAAGGCAGTAATAGCAGGAACATCACAGAGTGCGTTTTCTATTATAAAAAAAAATAATAATATTAAAGGACCAACAAAAAATGGGGGTATATTTTGTAACCCTATCAAAACAATTATAAAAATAACACAGTTAACAAATCATGCAGTAATTGTAAGACAACAAGCAATTCTCAAATGCATTTTCAACGCTCGAGCATGCTTCCAAATTGACACATGCTTACATATTGTTTTAAGTTTAAAAAACATTAACACTGGCTTATTGATTTCCCTTGTAGCTCATTCAGTCATGAGATTATTTATCTTAACATTGAAACTAATGGCATAAAAATATGATGTTGAAAAGAAACAAAACAAAAAAGAAAAAGAGACTGGAAAAAAGAGACAGATGCATGATTGGAAATAGAAAGAATAATGAAAGAAAGTAAGAGAGAAAGAAAGAAAGAAAGAAAGAAAGAAAGAAAGAAAGAAAGAAAGAAAGAAAGAAAGAAAGAAAGAAAGAAAGAAAGAAAGAAAGAAGGAAGGAAGGAAGAAAGGAGAAGGAAGAAAGGAAGGAAGGAAGGAAGGAGGAAAGAAAGAAAGAAAGAAAAAAAGAAAGAAAAAAAGAAAGAAAGAAAGAAAGAAAGAAAGAAAGAAAGAAAGAAAGAAAGAAAGAAAGAAAGAAAGAAAGAAAGAAAGAAAGTGCCTTCTTCCTTCCTTTTTTGGACTTGAGTTGGAGTTTTGAGTCAAAGTCTAGGTCAAATTCAAACTTCAAGTCTCAAGGTTACATTACCCTCTATACATTCGCCAGTTAAGTCATATGACCGGGAGCACATGAATGTCTGTTGCTGAGTGTGTACGCATAAGTGAGTATGCTACACCCCTACTTGAAATACCTAAAGCAAGGGATGCTAAGTACATCAGTACAGTGAAGTACCAGAACCATTGTGATTGTGTTCTGCTCAAAAAAACGGACGGCAGAAGAAAGTGCCAGGCTGGTTGAGAAGAAACATTCATTAGTATTTTCTACTCATAAGGCAAAAACACTTGCTGTCACGCGGACATTTTGACACTGTGACGTTGTTGCAACGGCCAGTGAAAGACTGTTGAAGCAACGTTTAAGCGAGGTCACGTAAAAGAACTTTAACTCTATTAACTCCATTTCTATTCTCTCATAGGACTAACCTGTGATTTGTACTGACATGGTTGAACTGTAAATATAATTTTATTAATTATTATTATTATATGTTTATATATGTAAAGAGAGACTTAAACAAAAGTCATCCGAACATGGATTCGTTAATATTGTGTTTAATTGTATATATCATTGTAATTGTCATATGAAAACTATTATTATTATTATTATTATTGGTGGTGGTGGTGGTTATGGTGGATAAGGCAATAGTGATGATATTGTTGTTTAAATGGACGTTCACTGGATTATGAGTTATAAAAGCCACAGGGTGATAAATAAAAGGCCATCAAAATACGGGTATTCAACACTTAACACTTTCTGACACCACCAGAAACGATCCCTTTGGAGTATTTAAGGCGGTGGTGGTTGACACCCAAACAATACTTTCGATGATGAATTGTCATATCCACTCCTCACAAGCCCCAAAGGTTTATCGTAAAGAACAATTCAAAAGACAATGCAAATATTACAAGACGAAATTACGCAAAATGAGATAATATAGATTGAACAATGATATGTATAAGAAATAACTATTATATTTATTAAAAAGATAAGAATGCAGGATGCAGCAAAATTAATTACATACAAGAATTCTAGTCCTATTCTATTGCTAGAGCATTCATTCAATCCGTGTCGCCCATCACTATTAATGTTACTGCTCACAAAAGTTATACGTATGTATTGCTTAATACTTTCAGTGTTTCCAAATGTACCCTGAGGAAAATCACAAATGAGCATTGGGCCCATTATAGATGATATTTAGAGCCTGACTTGCTCGACTGTACCAAGAAATTGGTGTTCCTCCCCCTCCCCCTTTTTAACTTACAAGATGGAGTTCCTCCCCTTTTCACTTCATAAGTTGGTTGTTCCTTCCACTTAACTTCTCAACGAAGACAAACGTTTTGCACGGCCTTCTTAATAAGATATTCACCGTGAAAATAATAATGTGGAATATTTAGGCATATTTTATAGCATCAATAAGTGAATGTGAAACTCAGGGCTAGTTCCCATGCTTCACATATTTCACTGTGCTAAATCACAAAGAAAACGTTTTCTTGAATACATTTTTTTTTTATATAAATACAATTTCATTCAAACACTAGCAAATAAAATTTCAAAGGGTTTCTCTCTCACAATCTCAAATGAAAAACATAAATTTCTTTATGTATCTCTTTTCTGATCTTCACTGATTAACTATATAACACAACTATTTCATTAATCACGCAGCCTTTCCTTCAAAATTCAAGCTTGGTCAAGGTGTGCTGAAGGGTGACCAAAATGGGTTCTCGATTTACGTTACCCTTGCCAGGTGACCTATTTTTATCCCTTCTTCATTGTTTCTTCATAGAAGGGGAATTGGCTTAGCCTTCTCCTGTCTCTCGTAAATTTTGCGTTCATTTACACAACTTCTGTTGCTAAGGTACGAGTGCACCTGACTAACTTTCCAATCTGTATGCGGTCCTCTCACTTCCGATGATCGCTAGGCTCACACTTATTTTGACTATCATTAGCTATATCAAAAGCTAAGCTCTTCCGTCTCAATTGACATTTTTATTCTGAAGTCAATAGTGGTCTTAATCGATTAACTAGCGGAGGTTGATTACATAACAGTCGGACGAATCACTTCCTAATTCGAAAGTATAATTTCCGATTATTTTACTAGTCTTTCTGCCATATTAAGTTTATTTCATAGGACTAAGTTAAATATTAATATGTGTCACAAACTGGAAGGCTCGTTACAAGCCGACCCCGAGCTGAAGTTAGAGATGCAAGGGGTGAAGTCTATTTTTGGCCTGCTCCGGTGCACCTCCAAGAAAAGCCCGTGTGACGTATGCCAGTACTACGTCGCGTCAGTTGTTACATAGACACACATGACATACACCATTGATGTTTGGGTGGGGCCCAGTTTATTTATGTCATGCCAAGGAACGTTTTATTGGCGGTGTGTGTTGTGAGTGAGTATCATGAATGTGAATAAATGGACGAACAGACGAACGGTGCAAAACAATAGTACAAATTCTTTCGTCCCTGTCAAAAACTATGAATAACAAGAGAGTTGAAAGATGGTTAAATCAGGATATTTATTTCCCGATTTAAAAGGGGCACTACTCTTTCGCACAGTGAATAATCATTCATTCAACTTTCCAATGTCATACACTCTGTGGGAAATAAGGGGGGGATGAAAATGATGAAATTCAAAATATAAAATAAAGATTAATTACACAATTCTTATGCGGCAAATGGGGCCGCTTTAACAATAGTTCACATATAACATAAGCAATAATTTTAACATTAAAGTTCGTATTTCACAAACGATATAATAATGTTCATATTCTTAGAGTCCTAGAGTTAAGTATGTGCGCGCTAGCCCTGCTAATTATTACTCACTATTAATGTCAGAGTTCCAAGGAGATGACGTAATCTCACACGTCACTTATAAGCGGCACTTCAAAGTGAAGACAGACGCAATTGCGGCGTCACATTACAGGTGAAGATTCTGCAGAATCTAGGCACCACTTTCAGATTATCAGCTGGGGAGAAATCTGAAATTTAGCTGACTGTTGTTAGCCTCGATAACTGTCATTGTTCCTTGGTTGTCGTGGAAACGGACACCCCAACGACGTTTAGCATTATCGGATGGAGTCGTCCAGTGGGATGTGTCATCGCATTACATTGAGTGTAGAAATCCGGATATCTGTAAGATTATCTCGGTGCTAGCCTCCCAATAGCGGGATAGATCTGTCAAACCAAACTCAGACAGGGGGGAGAACAAATTGGTCCCTCGTGTCGTTAACTGCATACAACCAGCGTCGCATACATCGGTTTTTCTTGACAGTGAACTTTCCACTTTGCCAAAAATTATACTGAGTAATTTTGCCTCGTTACTCAATATATGGCATCAGACGGATGGAAAACGGATGGAAAGAGATTTTTGCAGCTTTCCTTTATGAAATCTCTGTACATGAGATAATTCATACGTGAAGTTAGACTGGCTTCAGACGAATCGACGTTTTCAACATTGAGAGTAAAATCTTCCTTTTACCTCTTATATAGCTTCACTGAAGGTTTCCAGAAACTTCCAAAGCTATGTCCTGTGACTCAATTTTGCCTTGGATATTAAGTGCTGTCCGTGCTGTACGCTTTACTGTGGTCAATTCTAATGCGCACTGGCCTTTTCTCTCGTAAACAACATGTGACCGTAATGCGCAATTGTCCCAATTGTTCAATATACATATCTTTCACAAACTAATATATATATTCAATATGATATAATAACACACACTGCGTCACGAACGTCTGTCTACTAAGGAGATCTTAGGTGACCGTTACTGGAAGTTTACACATGATAATATGAAAAATAACAAAACTCGGGTTACTTCAACTAGTTTTGTTAGCGGTTTTTTAAAATGAAATAAAATATAATTTCTGTCCCTCATTTCCTGTGACAATATGCTTCTGGAGAGTGTTACGTAAGACTAGCTCTTAAACGTCTTCTCTGCTTTCTAAAAATAAGTATTTTGTGTGATAAGATTTATTAAAACATATATCTTTTAATCTACACAAATTAAACTTTGAAAGATTGTGAATCTTTATGGTGGATTTTTTATTTCGATACTGCTTCTATCTTGCACAATAAAATTGATCTTTTAAAATAATGACGTAATAATAAGAAAATAAATAACTTACTTCTAACACTACTTCTAAGGTCATAGAATACTGGTGTCGTTTCAAATGCTAAGTTCAGATCTCTGCCTCTAAATGTGGCTTTATGACATTTGCATCACTTCTGATGTTTGTCGTCTCGCTCCAGTGAGCAGTGGAATTTCAGTTTACGTGAAAATTTGATCAGTCTCTCGTGCAATCGCACTCACGCAGATTGACAGATTCATAAACATAAGGAAACGCTGCGCAAGATATCTACAAGTCATGTTCCGATTCATTTCCCAAAACATATTCCAGCCATTAGCAACCGCACAACCATGTCAATACAGCGAGAAAACAAGTCTCGATGCAGACACACGATCTATGCAAACGCATGCACGTCACAACAATACAAATACATGCAATGCAATACAAGTACATCGCGTCACAACAATACAAACACAGACAATGCAAACACACGCACCACAACAATACAAACACAGACAATGCAAACGCATGCACGTCACAACAATACAAATACATGCAATGCAATACAAGTACCTCGCGTCACAACAATACAAACACAGACAATGCAAACACACGCACGTCACAACAATGCAAACACACGCACGTCACAACAATACAAACTCAAACAATGCAAACACACGCACGTCACAACAATGCAAACACACGCACGTCACAACAATGCAAACACACGCACGTCACAACAATACAAACTCAAACAATGCAAACACACGCACGTCACAACAATACAAACACAGACAATGCAAACACACGCACGTCACAACAATACAAACACAGACAATGCAAACACACGCACGTCACAACAATACAAACACAGACAACTGAAGCATGCATTTTACAACAATATAAACACAAGCAATGCGAGCACACGCACATTAATGATAACGCACACAGCCAATGCAAACACAAACACGTTACAAGTACATACGCAAATACACGCGGCCAGTACACAGCACATTATAACATGAGTCCCACTCCAGATGACAGATTACTTCTTTCAAGCGCTCTAAGGGGGTAAGGGGGGTTAGTAAAAAAAAAAGATATTTTTTCCAAACTGCCAAACTGTTGATGTTATATTCTTTGGCAAGAAATGCTAAGTATCAAACCAAACCTCTGCAGATATTAATATCTTCATTTTGTCAGTGGTATTTATAGATTTAAAACAAGAGCAGCAATAATAATAATAATAATAATAATAAAAATAATTCTGCAGTTTATCACGAATTGTGCGTTTTACTTTATTTGTACTGAGAAAATTTATCCGTAGACTTTAAATAAATTTATATTTAACTCATCTTTAAATGCTTTGAGTGAGTAGCTTATTTATTTATTTATCATTGTGACGAACATGATATTTGACGGAAATTAAGTGCATTCGGTTGCGCGTGTATATATATTTTTATTTTTTTTGCCAGCGTCTAATACTCATAAAAGGTTCTGTGATTTTTTTTTTTAATGGATGATGGTCATGAAAAGCATAATACCCCCAAAAGTGAAAGAAAGTGCAGGCGGGTCGCAACAGAACGATGTCTTGTGAGCAACCCACCCCATCACCAGCTGGTAACCAGCGAATGATCGATAACTCTTTTATCGTCTTCACCTGCCCCAGGCTACGCTCGCTTCTCTCCCTTTCCACATCTTTAGCTCTTCACTAGCTAAGGAAGAAACACGAAAACGATAAAAATGAAGGACGAGAAACCACGTGAAAAGAAAAGGAAAAGTAGAATTGGATAAGAGAAAAATTCAGATTTTGAGGCATTGGGGAAAAAAATACCTCTTATTTCGTAATGTAACGGAATCCCAAACACATTCCTTCTAGCCCGTCAGGGCAGTTGAAAAGCTTGCTCAAGGATTGAATTGGGCGTGGACAGAGGAGAGAGGTTTGATTTAAAACCTAGCAATGGTGCGACCACATTAAGTAGCAGCAGGAGCAGATGTAAAAGTCAAGACAATTACGCTGAGAATGAAAGAGCAAAAATTAACACATGCAAGACAGGCTCATCGCAAGGCTAAAAAATAATGAAACAAAAAATTAATGGTGTTAAATTTCGAAGCAAAGACTGAAAAATTATCATATTAAAACATAAAAAGCAAAGCAAAAGCAAAAGTGAGAATAACTGCGGAATGTAAAATTGTAAAATATTGAAAATATTTAGGATAGAAAGAAGAAAAAATGATTAAATAAAAACTACTTTTGCCTTTCATACAAAGCCCAATTGCAATATTCAGTTTTCCAGCAAGAAAATATATAAATTTCAATAATACAGTTGTGAATAATTCCATAAAGGCAATTAATTATTCCTCCTCACCCTTCTCTCTCTCTTACAGATAGTCACATTGACACTTTGTAGCTCTAAACTAACTCAGAAACATGGAACCGCATACAAAATACAACCAATGCATTTTCCAAAGTAGGAATAACGAAAATACAATTATGAGTCTTCTGCATATGAAGATACAACGAAGTAGGTATATTTCCATGTATGAAAATTTCAACTAAGGATTTCTAAGTACAAAATGTACAATTAAGAAAAAAGATTCGGCTCAATAATTTTCAATGTACAAAAGAAAAGATACAATTAAGAATTTCTAATTACAAAAATGTAACTGTTCCAGCCATAACCTGATTTTGCATTGCTGACCGCCACAAAGCATTCAGCAAAAACATGACTATCTCAGAAACCAAAATGTGAGTTGAGGTTTTGGTTCTGATATAAATATGTGCGAGTGTTTATTTTGCCATTTGCTCTGGGTAGAACAAAATCTGTTTTTGAGTAACCGGTATACGTGCAATAGCCTGCAGTCAGATCTCATTGTATTCAATTCCAGCCCCAAAAACGTTTCCCACTCCAAAAGTCACGTGTTTGACTCGACAACAGTTAAAATACCTTGCCTAGAGAGTTGATCAACACAGGCCAACTTTGGCATGCTTTCTGTTAATTAAGGAAAAGGACCTGAGTTTATGCAGGTGTAGAGTTAAGCAAAAATATCTGTATGCAAGTTCCGACTACTCGTGCACGACTAAAGTGCCTGTACAAGTCACTACTGTCCATGTAAACATGGACAGGCAGGACGTTTCTAAACATCTTGTAACAAGCTCGTTAGCAGGTTTCTCTTAAGCTATCTCAGCAGCAACAACCAAAACAAAAAATTAAAAAGAAAGTAATATTTTAAATGACGGCCTATTTAACCAATTTGAAAAATCAATTAATCACAAAAAAATTCTGCACTTTAGAGATTTTGATTATCTACCTAGTTGTCTGTCTATCCCTCCATCTATCTGTCTGTCTATCTATCGATCGAACTGTCTATTTATCTCTCTGTCTGTCTATCTAGTGCACATTTAATTTAAACATAATGGTTGCAAAATTTATTAAACATTTTACTCAAGAATAGTGAGCAAATAGTAACCAGGTGAAATAATAAAATTGACTATTAGCAACTGGCTGCTCAGAAAATCCATAAAGACATACCTACGACACTAAGTCAGAGTGTTTCAACAGTTCGACTTCGAACACCGTGACTGCATCCAATAACAACACACCATTCCCCATAAATATACAGGGAAGCTTACGCTCAACAGTCATCACCATTAACGAGTCAGTAAGTGAATTCTGCATGCACGCACGCACACACACACAGACAGAGAGTGACGAGAGGCTAATATTTAAAATAAAAATATCCGAGATGTTAATTTTAAATTAAAAATATACTGAGATTGAAAAATTGATATAGACAAAACAGCAAATGCTAGAATAAGTACATAAATTTAGTAACAAAAAAATATAAATACAATAGAAATAAAACGTAAACAATTACACACACACACACATACTGATTGAACAAGAGACAACAGAGTACAAATAACAACAAACGTTAGAAAACATGATATATGAAAGAAAAAAGGTAAAAGTACCGAGTTTAGTGGAGTCAAAAGGCTTCAAGACAAAAAATGAGGAAGGAAGAAATTAAAATATTAATAAGAGAAACGATCGTACGATATATAATAAGGGAGGTCAGCAAACATTTTTTCTTAATGGAGGGATTCTACAGGAGTTCGCTACCTTAGGCTGAAGACTTCTGATTGCCGTGTGATGTTTTAAGAGAAATAGATCTGCGCATGCCTGCGTGCATGAGTGTGTGCGTGCGTGTAACGAATTTAAGAGTAACGTTGATTCACACACATTTAGATGAAAAACAACAGATACCATCTCTCTCTCTCACACACACACACACACACACACACACACACACATTAAAACTATTTATTATTATGCTTCACCTCATCACAATTATTCATAAGCTGTTGAGATTGATTTGTGTTAAGAGCCTTTTCTCTTAAATCATAAAGCAGTTGCTGAACCGGTAAAAAAAAAAAAAAAAGTTTAAAAAGTCGAAATAATTAAAAGGAATTTGTGGCAATAATTAAAATTGTCAAGTCTGTGTGATTGTGAACGCGCACATGTTCCATTCAGAATGTTTTCATTTGTTTATTGTTAACAAAACGTTGATCTGGTGTGTTATATTAATAGTGAATGCAGTTTTATGAACTTTCTGTTGCTTTAACAGGGTAACCCAATTTAGTGAGCCCTCCTGATCGAGGCCTGCAAACTGTCAAAGTTTTAAGAAGAATAGTGACAGTCAGATCCATCCGAAACTCTCGCATTCTCACTCCTCTCGGATCTGATAGGTTTCTGATTAACTTCACTTGTACTAAATGCTGCTGTTATAAATTATTGTCATGAACGATTTATCAGTGAAATTTGCCAACTTGATAATTTTTGCAAGGAAAATATGTTGGAAAGCAAGTGTTCGTACATTGAAGAATGTATTTCATTTCATCAAGTGTCTTCATGTTTGGGTCTGGAGTCGGGTTCTGAAGTCAACGACATGAGACATGTGACCCGGAACAGGTTCAAGAACTTGATGCCAGCCTGAGGAAAGTGGGGGCCCGTGAAATTCACCATCGCCTACCATTGAGGTAATTAAACTTGGACTCTGTAACGAGATCTGTCCGCGTTGTTTTACGCAGTACTCTGTAACGAGATCTGTCCGCGTTGTTTTACGCAGTACTCTGTAACGAGATCTGTCCGCGTTGTTTTGCGCAGTTCTCTGACCGAGATTGTCATTTCAAGGTAAGTTACGTTCGTATTGTTTATACCATATTTTTTTTTCATTTATGTACATGAATTTGCGGTACACTTTGATCTTATACTGATGATAGACAACGTAGTAAGTCATATTTATTGTTGTGGAGACGGACGTTAGATCCCGAACCATACTTGAGATATGCAGTGTTATGTTGTCGCGTGGGGTCGTGTGAAGATTAGAGGGCCCTCGAAAAGCAGTTTTATGAGATTTTTCAAATAAAGTTTTATTTCTATAATATTTAAATACCATTTCATTTGTACTAATCTATCAGCACTATGATTTCAAGCTTTTAGTTAATTCAGTATTGTGCTTCATATATTTTGCAAGTTGTCAGTTTTTCATTACATTTCAGCTAAGTCCTAAGTTCTTAAGTCCTTGGGACGACCATGCAGCCAAGAAGCTCGAGACATTAGGCAGCAGTAATAATAATACTTGTGTGGTTATTACTTTATTAGTAGTGTGGCAGAATAAATTTACCTATCCCTATTTCAAGACGTAATTTTTATGTAAATTGTTAAATTTTCGAAGTCACCCGACCTTGGGCAATTCTTATGATGGTATTTTCCTGTCAGAGTTGGAGTAAAGAACTCGAGCTGAGAATATGCTAGAAATTGCTGATGCAATCCAAACCAGTTTCAACTGGATGAGTAGTTTTTATTATCCAATGATTAAGATTTATGAGAATGAGACCAGCCAATGGGATGAGATCAAAGGTTCACCTGCTGTAGAGAATTCTATTGTCTAATCACTTGAAATTGGTGTGGCAAGAAGTATGGCCGTTAAAGGCAACTGTTAGCTCAAGGTGAATTAACTGCTGATTGAGAGAGAATGGACTTAGAAATATTTTGTGCATTTTGCTATTGCTATGTTATACTTGTGTTTTACGTAGAGATGTATTATATGTGTAGACTATTTATTTCTAATTTTTTTAAAACTATGATGCTTGTATATAGATGGTAAAGTCTATACATTGTTTTTTTTTATTTAATGCACTCGTAAAACTGATTTGCTTTATTTATTAATTGTGTGTGTGCATTGGGCTAATAAATACTGTTGCAGGAAACTGTAAGTTGAGACTTAAATGTAAGACAGAATGGAGTTAAAGATGAATAAACTAGAAACTTATCATTTGTTCCCTGATTATATTTTACAGGGTAAAAGCTGCCTTTCCTTGTTTTATTTGAATCTCCTGGTTTATTGATTATAAACTGCTCCAACCATGATAGATGCAAGAAGTATCTACTGTTGTGTGTAAGTGTAAGGAATACACTAAACTCCATTGATGTATGTTGGCAATGTATGCTGACTATATCATGGCAGCTAATCAGTTCTCTACTACATGAGAAGGGAAACACATGGAATTGACAGTAATAATGTGAACAATAAAATTGTGACTTTGTTACATAAAGAGCATGAAAAGACTCTTGCATCTTTGCCTAGACAAGATTATGTAGAAACTATTATCACTTATCTCTAATATCTCCATTTCTGTTCTCTGATAAGAACTATCCTGTGATAATAACACTAATCTGTTGAAATGTATTTTAGGATATTAGACTGTATAGGTAATAAAATTATTTGAACATGGTTTTGTGCAAATATTTATGTCAAATATTTTTTTTGTTGTACTTTCTATCTGTATATTTGATTGTTAATTTAATAAATTTATTTTTACATTTATTGACCTTCTTACACATATTGATAATCTTATGCTAGAAAAGAAAATGGATGGATGGGGGATCAGTAAATATAGATTAAAAGACGGATTTATCTTCTCCTTTAGTAATAGGTTTTCCACCATGGAAATATTGTGTTATGGTAAATGTCTTTAATGTTGTGGAAGAGAGAAAACTTTTACAGCGCCCACATATCCACCAAGTGAGAGAGACGAGTGGTGTCTTCTGAAGAATTATTAATAACATAAATTAAGATTTTCATCACTTGTAATTAGTTATGGATGATTAAATAAGTATAATAATCATAACCATTAACTAGGTGGCATTAGTGTCACAGATTGGTTTTGGCAGTACAGGTTTGCTAGAATGGATTGGGTTTTGAGATAAAGCAGAATAGTTTGCTAGAATGGATTGGGTTTTGAGATAAAGCAGAATAGTTTGCTAGAATGGATTGGGTTCTGAGATAAAGCAGAATAGTTTGCTAGAATGGATTGGGTTTTGAGATAAAGCAGAATAATTTTCTAGAATGGATTGGGTTTTGAGATAAAGCAGAATAGTTTGCTAGAATGGATTGGGTTTTGAGGTAAAGCAGGTGGGTTCACTAGAATGGATTGGGTTTTGAGGTAAAGCAGGTGGGTTCACTAGAATGGACTGGTTCTTGAGGGTAAAATAGACTGGCCTATGGTATGGATAGCTTCTTGACGTAAGACAGATTGATTCACTAAAATTGGCTGCTAAAGAGTTAAAACAGATTGGCTGCTAGTATAAACAGGTTCTTGATGTAAGATATTGATTCACTCTGGCTCTTAAGATAATACAACATCGCTGGCTACAATGGCCTGGTTCTTAAAATAATACAACATGGCTGGCTACAATGGACTGGTTCTTGAAATAATACAATATGACTGGCTACAATGGACTGGTTCTTGAAATGTAGTAGACTGGTTCTCAGTATATTGGATTATTTCTTCAGGTAATGGAGACTGGCACGCTCGAATGGGCAGATTCTTGAGATGTAAAAGAAAATCGTCAAGAAGGTAGGGTGGTCTAAAATACCCAATTCCATTTCGAAGGAGTTTAGATCAAATGTAGCTGTTTATTGTTTTCCAGTGGATGAGAGAGCGTGTGTGAGTGCAACATATTTCTGGATGCGAATGTTTTCTTTTTTCTATTTGTCTGTGTGTGCAGTGTGTATATGCGAATGTAAGTGGTATGGTTACGTTTATGTAAATGTTATACTATACACTTTGATATAACAGTATGTGTTGTGTAAATAAAAGTGTATGTGAGTGATAAATGTCTATCTGTATGTTTGCGTGTGTGCGGATATGAATAATTTTTCTTAATGGAACGGATCACAAAGTGTGAAATATATCTGCGCGTGACATGTATGTGCTTATACGTGTGTGTATGTGTATGTATTACACGTGTCTTCATATAATTGTCAACACTTGTTTTGTGTAAACAAAGCCAAGAATATAAATGTGATTGATAAAGTGTGTGTGATGGCGCCAATGTGAATATGCGCGTCCATGGATGTGTGTGTGTGTGTATATAAACGTGTACGTCTGTGCACGCTGGCGTGCGTATATCGGTGCGTTGTTATTAGAGCACATTTCAACACGTGATGTGAGTTTTAACTTAACACTGCCTGCTAATACGTTGTTATTAGAGCACATTTCAACACGTGATGTGAGTTTTAACTTAACACTGCCTGCTAATACGTTGTTATTAGAGCACATTTCTACACGTGATGAGAGTTTTAACTTAACACAAACTTAACTCAACTTGCCTGCTAATACGTGCATTATGCACACCATCTTTCTAGTGCTGTATTTAGTTTGTGCTGTGTGTGCGTATATTATCGCCCACCTCTTTATTGAGATCGGGCTGAGTGCGTGCATGCATTATCGTTCCTTTTCTGTATGCAGAGCTGATGTGTTGTGTGTTTTCTCCACACTGCTGCACACAGAGCTTTATGTGACGTGTTTTTAGCAAATACTGTATGGAGTGGGTGCTGTGCAGCATTTTCTTCGGCTATCGATCGTGCATTGTGAACTCGTTTTCTGCAAACGGCCCGTAAACTCTAATGAGAGTCGGAAATCGCAAGTAGCGAGACAGACGCGCGACCACGTTCATATGTATCGGCACGCCCACAAAAGGGGTACGTCTACGTCTACGTGTTGAAATTAATGAATCGAAATAGGATGGATATTGACGTGTACAATTACTAACTCTACATCAGAAATGGCTCCCAGACTGCACGTACAAAAAGGCATTTGCGAGACAAGCTAATGCTTTAGATCAGCAGAGCACTTACCTGAGTGTGGTTGAGATCCCTTAACATAAGCTGAAACTAAATTAAGAGTGAAGTCCCTTTACGGAAACTGTCAATGCGCACTAAGAGTGAAGTCCCCTTACGAAACTGACAGCAGCACATGTATAAGCTTAGAGAGAAGTCCCCTAGAATAAATAGAAGTATATAATCAGAGTGAAGTCCCTTAACAGAAACTATAAGAGAAGAGTCTTAAAGAGAGGCTGACAGCGCAAACTAACAAATATAAATTGCCAGAAAGTGAATATGTTTATGACTGTATTTGTAAAATATTATAGTTTAAACAGAATGGTATGTATTAGCCTAACTTTCAACATAGTATGCCCTGTGTAGTTGGATTAAGATTATGCATTGCTTGCACTAATTTATTTTTAACATTATAAGGATAAGTGTTTTAATTACAGTGTTCAAGATTGTGTAATTGTCAACTCCAACTTGGTAATAGTTTATATGCTGAATAACCCCCTCCCCCACTTCCGCACCCTAAATTCTGATGCATTGGTTTGAGAAAAATGCGAAAATTTGCAGTGGTATCGTGTCATCTCGTACCTTGCAGTATATAGAGTAATTAATCTTTCATAAATAATTCAAAGTGATGAGAATAGTAATTTTATTATTAATGATCCTCCAACAGACACCACTCATTACCACTTGGTGGATATGCGGGCGCTGTAAACATTTTCTCTTTTCCACAACAAAAATAAAATTTACGGTTACATATGTGAGTTCAATAGGATGGAAGATCAGAAGTCCATTGTTAATCCTATGTGTGAATGAAAGAGTTTGGATGCAGCCCTGCCCTTAGGTCAACTGAATAGCCTTTAAAAGGGGAGTAAACCCAAGCCACACACTTTTTCTCACAGTAAAGAAACATATGTATGTAGCAGACGCCCAGATTTCGACGTAGTGTAAATCTGAAAGTTTGTTTGAATGAAAGCCAAAAGGCTTGAAGAAAAGTGTGTATGAGACATTTAATTAAATGTATGCCTTCACAAATGACTTTGATCCTTGGTTTCGCTGAACAAAGGTAGAGATGCATTTATTAAAAAAATGTGATCAATAATCCTGTGTAAAGTATAATCATGATAATTTGCAATACATAATTAATTTATGTTTATGTCAGAGTAGTGAAATTGTGCTCAGTGAAAACAATCAGCCTTTATCTAAAGAGCACTATGTAGTTAATGTTAGCAGTCTCTGATTGCTGTATTTATAAATTGTGCTCAGTGAAAACAATCAGCCTTTATCTAAAGAGCACTATGTAGTTAATGTTAGCAGTCTCTGATTGCTGTATTTATAAATTGCAGGATTTTGATATACGTTGGTTGCATTGCTTCATGTTGGTGGTATCAGTTTGCTGAAGTGTATCAGCTGTTAGTTCTATGAATGCCATATTACATCGCTAAGGAGCTGGAAGTCTAGACTAAGCCAGTGATGACACTAGACTCCACCAGTGTAACTAAGATAAGTGAAAATAGTACATTTGGCCAGAACTGTGCCAGTGGTTAGAGAACCATGTAGAAACAATGATGAATTAGTGGGAACTTTGTGCAAATCTTTTGTTATTGGAGAACTGAGAAGAAACTATATGAACTTTGTGCAAACCTTTTGTTATTGGAGAACTGAGAAGAAACTATATGAACTTTGTGCAAACCTTTTGTTATTGGAGAACTGAGAAGAAACTATATGAACTTTGTGCCAATCTTTTGCTATTGGAGAACTGAGAAGAAACTCTATGAACTTGGTCAGGGAAAACCTAACTAGCTAGGAAGGCTAAACTTTTCTCTGATAGACATTATGAGAATTGTGCTATGTGGATTTAGTAATTGGTTGTTGTTTTATTTTCTTTGTTTGTTTAATTTTTTTATATAAATATGTTATTAATATTCATCTGTCTTGTGTCATTTCTTACCATCTTCATTTCGTGTAAGATTCATTTAATCGTAGTCATCATGTCCATCGTTGTGTCCATCATCGTGTCTATCTGTCTGTCCATATGTCTGTCTTATATGTGAGGCCCTTCCTCGGGAGGGGGAGGGTGCAAATGAGCTACTGGAGTGATTGACCTCAATTGTTGTGTATTTTATTGTCCATCTTACAGAATACCAACACATCCTGAACACCAATGATGATTGTGTTAGAGTGCATACCTTTCAATTCCACACCAGTAATCTAATAAAATGATTTGATGCTTAACATTTTTTAACATATCAGTAATTTAAGAAGTCAGTTATAATCTCTGGATGACGTTTACTTAAATCTTCAGTACTTTAATGTCAACTATAATGTGTTGGATGACTTGACTTAACTCGTCACTACTTTAATAAGTCAGGTATGATCTGATTGCATTATAAACTAATTTTACAGACATTAAATACACCAGGGACTATATCAGAAAGTGAAGTAACTCTTACCTTCATAACCCCCCCCCCCCTACCCTGCCAGGTATGATCACTGACGACTTTTACAATGTTCGAACGTCTCCTCCAGTCTGGTCAGTTGGTTGATTAAGAATTAAGAGAATTTAAATGTAAATAAGGCGTGATGCCGGCAAAATAAGTTTTTTTCTTATCTTTGAAATAAACAAGAAGTATGACAATAGTTTAATTTAGCGATTATCAAAAGCAGAGCAAGCTTACTAAGGAGTATGTCCCACCACACCGTCTTACAAACAAGAATGGCTTTTTTTTTTTCAGAGTAGAACAAAGCGAAGCTAACGATGATAGCAATGAAGGAACTCGATGATGGCGTCGTGTTGATTCTGGAGTCTAGAATGGTCTTCAAGAATTTAAAGAATGGTCTTCAAAAGTATCCTGGGTTTTACTGAAGCAATGTCAAGGGTGCGAGAAGATTAGACGAGGGTTTGTTTTGTAAGCTCATTATCAAAATTGTGGGTTGAATTTGTGTTCGGTTCTGTGAATCTATCTATGGTAATTACGAATTGTTTTTCTTGTTTGAAAAAAGAACGTTAGCCAATAAATTATAGGGGTCATCGAAGGGGCAAAACTACTTAGTAAATGTGTACTATCTTCTATTCTATCTTCCCTTCTTACTTCATTAATTGATTTTTTTTACAGGGTATAATTACATTTAACGTTCTAAAATTTTAATCATACGCTTTTTCTTATGTATAATATCTCGGCATTTGGTGAATAGTTTGAAATGTTTTCTACAGTTTATAAGAGTGCATTATGTTAATATTATAAATAGACTTTAAAGTCTTATGTATATTAACTCGGCATTTGGTGAATAGTTTGAAATGTTTTCTAGAGTTTATAAGAGTGCATTATATTAATATTATAAATAGACTTTAAAGTCCCTCATAAGTATTCTTCAAACGCTTGCTTTAAGCTTCTAACTAAAAAAAGTGTTTCGTTAAGATAAAGACAATACTTTCTTTTCAAGTAAGGAGTCCATTCCAATATATGCCTGTCCTGGGAAAGTGGAGTGAGAGTGGGTTTTTTTCCCCTTAACACCGAGAAATTTAATTTGTAGGCTCTCTCTTTTACCCTTGGGCTCTCTCTCCCTTTTGTTTTGTTCCTAATTATGTTCTGTTACATTTTTATTTTGAAACGCTATCAGAAGAGTAGATTCTACGTGAAATTAGCATGTGCTTGCCGGAGGCTCTTTCATAATATAATGCAAAATGTGCATGCATATGCGTGCATCCATAAATAGTATTAACTTGCACGTATATGAATGATTTGTGCGTGCGTTCGTGCAAGTATCTGTGCGCATATATGTATATGCGTGCGTTTGTGTGTGTTAATACTTGAGTTCATTATAGGCGTATGTCGTGATTTCGATTTTAATTTAATATTATGCTTTAGCCTTTTTTTTTTCACTGTCTGCTGACTTCCTGCTGTCACCGACCACACTTACACGCGCATTTCCATGACAGAATGTGTCCGCAGTCTACGCCAGCTATGACGCGTCATCTCGCCATGACAACTCACTTCATATAATTATATACTTCCGTCTGCAACGCCAAGCACGATATTAGTCAACGTGCGACCACAAAGTCAGCAGACAGACAACATGCATGGCTACCGGAGTGAACGCACAAAATTCACATTTTGTTCTCACGTCAGCGCGTGCATAATACGCAAAAATGATACTCAGGTGGCAGAGTACGAGGTCATCATCTGTACAGGTGGTTCAATACGATGATATCAAGTTTGATATATATATATATATGTACCTACAAGTAATTAAATACGGTGACCTCAGGTTCTATATATCTATAGAAATGGTTCAATTACAATGACCTCAAGTTCGATATATCTATAGAAATGGTTCAATTACAATGACCTCAGGTTCGATACATCTGTACAGGTGGTTCAGTGCGATGACGTAAGGTTCGCAATATTTATACAGATTCTGTCGCCGCTATACTCTGGGGTGACTTTGTAATAATGACTTTTTATACCAACTATATATAATTAGTTTTGATAAAAGACATCTACAAGTGCCGGTGCAGAGCATGGGTCACTGGTTAAATATGTATATCTGCAACTGTTACGCTGATATACTGGTACGTCGCCAATTTGGCTCCGCCCCCAACTCAGATTCAGCTGAGATTTAATGTTTATGAATAATATATATATAATGATTACAATTAACGAACAGAGGACAAGACGTACTCATTACATTATCACTTTGAACTACGAAAATAACGATGGAACTAACAAACACGCGTTTTAAAAATAATAACAAGAAATTTAATAAAAGAAAAAGTTAACAAGATTTAGAAAATTCAGTTCATCCTAAGCCAGTTCATTTGTACTGAAATCACGTTCCGGATGGGAACTTAGCTTATGTATTGAAATGACGTCAGTCTGGTAGACTTGAATTTTGCCAGCCAATAGGTCGGCACGTCCCAATTCAGCCGGGACAAGTAGAACGGCCACACAGACACAACCACACAGGCAAACAACAGGCAGCTATAAACGAGCAGCCAAGAATACACAATAACAAGAAAAAAACCCTGCAACACAAACAATTGCAAAGCCTAAGTGTCCAGTCCAGTGCTCGATTAATAATTACTAAGTTTGGCATAGGCCTCTGAAAGGAAGAATATTAATATATTCATAAATAAAACATAGTATATAACATCCTAATAAAACTTAACCATTCACACAAATACAAAGACGCTTTTACCTATATAGCCAGGGTTTTCTTCTCTCATATACGACCCAGTGTTGTTTTGGGGCGGACTACCCTTTCAGTCGTCACCCTCAGACGATTTTTCAGGAAGTAGTGAAGATAACATTTTCACTGTGGTTTTTATTACCCTGCTTAAACCAGCTTCTGACCTGTTCAATTCATTAGCTCTAAGATGATTATGTCCCTCTAACAACTCTAACCACCCGCTAAGCGTACACACTGACCACATGCTGACCGCCGCGCTCGCAGACTTCAACCACCGCAGACATCAAACGCCAGTCCCTAAATCTATCCCACATGTCTCACATTCGTTTCAGGGCTTCCCTTCTCTGTAAACAGGACGCAATACGCACTCATTCCACAAATGAAAATTTATATAAAATATATATGTGGGAATATTTTCCCATCATACAACAGATTCCTCAATATGATGATGTCAGGATCTAAAAAAAAGTTTCTCAGTATGATGATGTCATATATACCTATACAGGTGGTTCAATACGGTGAGGTCATGTTCTATACACCAGTAGGTGTGTGTGTCTGAGTAGGATGACGTCCACTTGTAAATCTCTATTTTAGATGTGGTGTTCTGTTTACAGTTTGAAATTAGTGTAATCTGTTCGGCTTGGTGAGTTCTTGAGTTCTTTTCCCAGAAGATACATAAGTCAGAGCAATATATTGCGGCTAAAGATGCATTCAAGCAGCTAATTTGCTTTGCTGGCGAACTAGTTGGCAAAACTCCTACGTGACGTCAAATAATTTTGTTTATAACTCCCCTCCCCACTCTTCTTGAAAACATGTTTGAAATTTCATTGCATAATAACGCGTTACATTCTCTTATTGTCAGGCATATCTCACTGTCACTAAAGCAATGTAGAGGCCCTTGAGTTATATTGTCTGGCATATCTCACTGTCACTATAGCAATGTAGAGGCCATTTAAGTTATATTGTCTGGCATAGATCACTGTTCCTAGAGCAATGTACAGACCCTAATCTTGTTAGGCATACCTCACTATTCAGAAAAAGAATGTACAGACCCCTAAGTTATATTGTCAGGCACAGCTTACTGTTTCTAAAGCAATGTACAGACCCTAAGGAACATTTCTAAGGTCTAAAAAGAAAATGCAGACCTCTATTATCTCCACGTGACAGCACGAACGACGTAGAAACAAGAAACGTGTTTTGTTTGTTTTTTTAAACCACTTAAAATGCATTATAATTCTACTAGGTCCTTTTAAAGAAAAATTACATATTTACGAGCTTTCTGCGAGACAAGAAAAACATGTACCCATCTGAAACTGATGAGGGGGAGGTGGGGGTGAACAAAAACAAACGCAAAAGATCAAGAGGCGTGATGCGGACCCGGTTCAAATGGCTGATTTACCAGCGACTTGTCGCTAAGAGCCGCGGTAGGCTGTCTGCTGCACGCTGGTCATTTGGACGCCTAATCTACTTGTCATGCGGAACAATGGGAATGTGAAAGTGCCCTCTGAGTCTGTTAAAATACACGTCATTTGCGTGTCCCAAGGCTGTGCACTATGTGCTCGAAAGGATTTTTAAAAGAAAGAAAAGAAAACTGACGAACACCCTTAAATAAAAGGAATTTGAAAAAAACAACCTTCCAATAAACGGAAGCAAAAACACTCTCATTTCCTTTCAGACTCAACTCAACACACACACACACACACACACACACACACACACACACACACACACACACACACACACACACACACGCGCACATATATATGCGCGTGTGTGTGTGGAGTTGGATATATATAGAGAGAGAGAAACTAATTAATAGGTGAAAGAAACCAAGAGTGATTATGTTTAAGGTTCCTTAATCAGTTAATGTTTTGACGTATGTCCTTTAATATCCCAATACCTTAATTATATATTATACGACCGTGGAAACAAGTGATTCTTGGTGTATAACAGAAACAAATGCAAATATTACATTTCATTACATAAAGTGTGTTAGGCACCTAGAGGCTTACTGCACATTAAGTGACTTACGTATAGCTTATAACTCAGCGGTACACTTAACGCAAGCCGATCTCTTTCTGGCGACTGGGTGATTCACTTATAGTCATTTCCATGAAATCAGCTAACATTTGGAAGTGGGAGTAAAGTCCAAATTAATTAATCAAACATTCAGTTATAGTTTCAGTTGTCACAACGACCACGTCTTAGAAGAGCACGCTGGCCGTACACAAACAAATCACATGATTATGGGTCTTGTATAAATGTTTGACGTGATTATAAGCACGCTGGTCTTGTACAAATGTTTGACGTGATTATGAACACGCTGGTCTTGTACAAATGTTTGACGTGATTATAAGCACGCTGGTCTTGTACAAATGTTTGACGTGATTATGAGCACGCTGGTCTTGTACAAATGTTTGACGTGATTATAAACACGCTGGTCTTGTACAAATGTTTGACGTGATTATGAACACGCTGGTCTTGTACAAATGTTTGACGTGATTATAAGCACGCTGGTCTTGTACAAATGTTTGACGTGATTATGAGCACGCGTAGTGTACTCTGTAC
Organism: Sinotaia quadrata; assembly: GCA_028829895.1. Classification (NCBI taxonomy): domain Eukaryota; kingdom Metazoa; phylum Mollusca; class Gastropoda; order Architaenioglossa; family Viviparidae; genus Sinotaia; species Sinotaia quadrata. The sequence continues at coordinate 64,298,919 of CM054180.1, read as the reverse complement.
TTTGCTACGTCGCTCTTTGCCTGACTACTTGTTGAATCACTGTGTTGTTGTTGTTGTTAACTCGGTGAACAGTCTTGAATTAATTACACCGTTAGCTATCTGTTGAATTCAAATGTTTATGCAGCGTGTTGTTTGCTTAGAGGTAATTTTAGTTCGTGCTTGTACGCGAGGAATGTTTTACTACTATATCTAAACGAGGAATGTTTTACTACTATATCTAAATGAGGAATGTTTTACTACTATATCTAAATGAGGAATGTTTTAGTACTATATCTAAATGAGGAATGTTTTAGTACTATATCTAAATGAGGAATGTTTTAGTACTATATCTAAATGAGGAATGTTTTACTACTATATCTAAATGAGGAATGTTTTACTACTATATCTAAATGAGGAATGTTTTACTACTATATGTATGCGATAAATATTTAATACTATATATAAGCGAGGAATGTTTTACTGTTATATGTAGCCGGTAAAACAATTTGCACTCTAGCAGCCGGTAAAACAATTTGAACTCTAGCAGTCGGTAAAACAATTTGAACTCTAGCAGCCTTGTTGGCTTAGCATTTCAAATGTACGGAGATAAAATTAGGTTAGAGCATCAAGGTGGCACATTAATTCTGTAAGCAAATGGTAACCACTATGACCATTAATGTCAAATGAATTTGTAAATAAATTGCACATGTGTTTAAAGTCAACTATTCAGTCTACGATAAATCAACTCGCAGAAACTAATGCGGTCGCATGCAAGAGAATACACAAACCATTTGAGAACAGGCGTAATGGATTAAACAAAACAGCAAATGGTCCAAATCAGCGTAGGTGAAAGTGGCACGACAAGACAATAGAGCGCTCTATACAAGTGTACAAGACTATAAATAACCGTTGGTGGAACTGAGAACGATGGCAAGAGAAGACAATTATATGCTGAAAATCAAAGTTGTAATTAAACCCTCCATTTACATTGTGAACATGATGATAAAACAACGCAGTTGTACAATATAGAACAAGATTGAAAATCACTTTTCACAATAAATGGAAAAATGGGTGGCAAAATAAGACAAATCTGGGAGATAATCAAGTTTGCAAATAACCTCTGATAGTAAGAATGAACATGATGACCAGATAAATAAAAAGTTGTGCTGAACAGAACAAGATTGCAAATAAACTCAGTTAGTAACAGTGAACACAATTAGAGAGGTTTCCAGCATAACAAAAATTTGCAGGTGATTTAAGTTATTAAAGATGCACAGCCTGACCGAAATCTACCGGGGATTTAAGTTATTAAAAATTCAAACCTAATCGAAATCTACAGGTGATTTAAGTTATTAAAGATTCACAAACTAAGCAAGGTCTAGAGTCTAGAGACGGTCCAAGTAAGTAAAAAATGCATAGCCGCAGCGGACTGCATCCAAATCATTAAATAATGTGCATGGATTAAAAAGAATGCAGTTGGTTGTAGGTCAATATGTCCAAATGCTTAAATTGCAAAACACAAAGCTGCGGGAACTTTATACCGGCAAAAATCCTCATAGATGTAATATCATTTGCATCTATGGTCACATACTGTTTCTGTGAGTAGAAAACTTCTTTCTAAAGGAGAAGACAAATCCGTCTTTAATCTATATTTATTGAGTCCCCATCTACCAACTTTCTTCTCCAACACAATGCTATCAATATGCCCAAGAAGGTCAATAAATTTAACAATAATTTTATTAAATCAGCAGTCAAATATACATGTGATGAATACAATGAAATAGATTACTTGATATTGATATATTACAAACCCACATTCAGATAATTTATGTTTACATAGTCTATTTATATAAAAATAAAATACAATTCAATAATGTCAATACAAATCAGAGGTTAGTTCTATCAAAGAATAGAAATGGATTTATTAGAGGTAAGTGATTATAGTATTTTTACATGACCTGGCTTAAGGGCTGTTTCAACAATCTTTCACTTGCTTTTGCAATGTTCTCATCAACATTTGTCTCCCTCCACACACACGTGGAAAACTCTGAAACACTATTTTCCTCTTGAACCAACTTGAGTGTTCTCTTTGCTGTGTCAGTTCCTTTGAGCAGGACACTATTACAATAATTCTGGTATCTTGAATGTACTAGAATTTTCCAGAAGTACTCAGCATACTTTGCTACGATACATCAAAAGTGTATAGCATACTCCTGTACACTTACACACCACAGTGGATGCTCCCCGCATCTTCCGGGTTGTTCAGGTTATAACCAGTGAACACATGAAAGGTAAGTGGAAAACTGGAAACTTGAAAAGGCTACTAGCTCACATCAAGCTAAAAGCTGCCTTTCAAAACTGGACTTTCTTCTTGCCACTTCCAATTCAAAGTGATTAGACCGTAGATTTTTCTACAGAAAGTAAACTTTTAATCTATACGCATTCGCTGGTCTCGTTCTCATAAATCATAACCATTGGATAATTTAAAAAAAAACTACTTAGTTTGCACTGTCAGCAATCTAGAATATTCTTGCCTCGAGCATTTACTTCAATTCAGACACTTTCAAAAATACTGTCATTAGGAGTGCCAAAGATCGGGTTACTCTGACAATTTAACAATTTATATAACAATTAAATTTTAAAATAGGGAGAGGCAAATTTACTCTTGTCACAGTACCTTTAAGTGAAACCAAAAGGATCAAAATGTCATCTGTATCAGAATCTCATGAATTTTCCCTCACAATTCATTCACTCTTTTTTGAAGAAAACCTTTCTTAGACTGTTTCATTCATACAAAACGTCACTGTCTATTTATGTTGTGATCAGACTCTTCCTTCCTGCCTTAACAAGGATAGTGCTGAATGGTGCATGTTCCCTGGTTGTCTCCCTTACTTGCCACGTGATGTTTTGTCACAACTAGACTTAATGGTCAAGGCTACTTTCCACAATCAACTCATTCACAACTACGCAATGAGTTACCACTGGCTTTTGGAGAGCTGGTTCCCCCCATCCCTACACCTATGCATGCTTGGTATTACTGTCAAGGGTATTGTTCATTCATTCATGCTAGCCAGCGCACCTGGCTTACTATTTCACATGCATGCACTTCCCATTTTCTATTTAAGGGTGGTAGGACTTGTCAAGGTTAGATTAAAAAATATATATTTCCGTTCGAACTGTGTTCTAGGGGAAATACATCTGATTCTGATCTACTGGTGACGTAAATACTTTCATCAAGCGTGTAGTGCTTGAACTAAGACTTTCTTATACACCTAGTGTGTCTAGATTTTATTCATTTATTTTTTTAAAATATTTATTCATGTGAAGGCAAGTGAAGTTTTATGCCCTAGACTGACAACAATACATTGACTGACATAGCTAATACCAGAAAAGATGTAATTAATACAATGACTGACAAAGCTAATACCAAAATATACTTATATAATACAATGACTGACAGCTAGTACCAGAGAATCACTCATATAATACAATGACAGACGTAGATAATACCAGAAAAACACTAGCTAGTACATTGGGTAGCATAGCTAGTACCAGGAAAACACCTCTATATAGTACAGCGACTGACACAAAAAAATCACACACATAACTAATATCAACATAAAATCCCAAATTGGATACTGAATGACATAACCAGAACCAGACTAAAAAACAAAACATCAATAAGTGAATCAATATAGCTTTAAAACATACTTTTCATTAAACGGTTCTATTTACTAAATATAATACTATTTGCATGCATAATATTTACTTACTTTCAAAATTACAATAAGGATTCATTATCTAGAGTTTCTAAGTTTCACATAACTCACTTTGTGACATGTCTGATTAACCCAACCATTCCATTGCCAGCCAAATTTCGGTTTTCACGTGTATAAAGATAGCGTGGAAGTGGTACGAGGTGATTTACCTACTAACATGATTAGAGATATTTCCGGTTAAGCTGGGGTTAGAAGTTAAAATTATGACTTAACTTGTTTACAGCGTTATAAGCGACCGTCTCATTGACTGCTACTCTAATACAACACGCAATCATTGTGTCGTTTGTCGCAAGCCGGAGGACAAATATGTTGTAGAAATCTGCGCTGATCGCAGTCTTTGACAATCCAGAAATTCTGCCCATAGTTTGATTTCATTACCATAAATTATTTCGCTCCGTTGGCTTAGTAGAGGTCTAGTTCTTAGAATTGTCTAACCTACTTCATATTTGCACAAATACAAGAATTACACTTCTTTAAATTAAGATTACTGAAAACAGAATCAATCAGTAAATAAACTTAGATATCGTATTCAAGAATTACTTCTAGCTAATAGAAATAATCTTTGACTCAACATCAACGCTAACGTAGCGTAGCTAAAGTGTTCGTGACGTTGCTAAACCACACTGGCTTTGGCTGCGGGGAAAGAGTTGAGTGCACTGAAGTGGGACTTTGCGTGCGTGTTCTCTACGTCAGTACATAGTGGGGGTGGGGGTGTGGAATGGCTTGGAATGACGCTCGACTTTTTTCGGTCTAGTTTAGTACAGACTGGATTGGAACAGGCCCTTCAGTATGTTGGTAGTTGACCTGTAGGCACAGTGATAAGAGTTGGTTAGTGTAGGCCTACGACTTCACTCACTGGACGAGATGAGGTAATTTAGCAAAAGACAATAGTTGCTCTCGGGGCGGGGAATCCTAAAAACACTTGCAGTACCATGACTGTGATCAAAACGTCTACGTATATTTTGATCTGTGTGACCTACTGTCCTTACCAGCCATTAGAAGATAATTTATTATATAGACAGAGCTGATTCGATTGTGTGCTAGTCTTTTCATGATGCAATTTGCTCTAAAAACATTTCTGCAGATTGGCAACAAATCTCAATGGAAAACATGTTCAAATTGGGCTATTATTTAATTACACTATCTGTTGGCTTGATTGTTTATTTGATTGCCTTAAATGTGTTTGCATGTTTGTTGGTTTTTTTTCTTTTGTGAGATTAATTATATTTTTTGATTTCACATCCGTTAATATGATTGCTAGATGGAATGCTTATTGTTTGATTGTAAGTTTATATATATATATTTTTTTATCTGCTTTATTTTCTTTTTGCGTTCTTTATGTACTTCTTCGTATAGTCTGCACCAGTTGTCATGTGTTTCTTTGCTTTGTTTATGTGTTTCTTTGCTTTGTTTATGTTTCTTTGCTTTGTTTATGTGTTTCTTTGCCGTGCTTGCTTTGTTTATGTGTTTCTTTGCCGTGTTTGCTTTGTTTATGTGTTTCTTTGCCGTGTATGCTTTGTTTATGTGTTTCTTTGCCGTGTTTGCTTTGTTTATGTGTTTCTTTGCCGTGTTTGCTTTGTTTATGTGTTTCTTTGCCGTGTTTGCTTTGTTTATGTGTTTCTTTGCCGTGTTTGCCTTGTTTATGTTTCTTTGCCGCATTTGCCTTGTTTATGTGTTTCTTTGCCGTGTTTGCCTTGTTTATGTTTCTTTGCCTCATTTGCCTTGTTTATGTGCTTTTTTGCAGTGTTTGCCTTCTTTATGTGTTTCTTTCCATTGTTTGGTTGTACGCTTGTTTATTTATTAGCTTGACTGTCACATTAGATGTCTAAATGCATTGCTGTTTGAATGCCTTTGAATTTCAGCTCCGTGAGTGGCTACGAAGTTATTGCCTTTTCCATTAATATGCTTTCTGTATTTGCTGTTTGCCATTGTTTGCTTTCTTTATACAAAATAAAATTTAAATTTTGTTTATGATGATGAACTGCTCTACCTGACGGGTGAAGACAACTCAAACCAATAACAGTATTTAAATTAATTTAACTCAATTCCAAGACAGTGCACGAAGAAGAAAGCGGGTTCATCTTTATCTCTATCGTGCGTTTTCTCGAGCACCGAAACCCACCAGGGCAAATGCCAAAGCTAATGCAATATCACGACACGTAATGGCTATCCTTGACATTTGAAATGCAGAAAAGATTGTTACGTTTTAATAATGCATTTTTTCCCCTCCTTCCAGGCTAACAAAAGGCGCAATCACTTTTCTTCCTCAGAATTTTTCTACAGGAACTAATACAAATCCAACACTGCAGCGGGGCGAATTACAACCCCGCCACCCCTCTCCTCACCCACCCACCCCGCAGTGAGAATAAACGCATTATTGATGTGCTTTTGTGAGAGTTTTCTTTGTCGACGAGGTTTGCTTACCTAGGCGATTGCTGTTGTGAAACCAGTTATGTTGAACTTTTCAGTTTTGTTTTCAACAGTAGCGTGAGGATGTTTTTTTTGGTCTGATTTGCGTGAAGATATTTTTTTTCTGATTGGCGTAATGATATTTTTGTTCTGATTGGCTTTCTTCGTTTCTCGCTAGCACATGTAGCATTGATGCTGTCATTTCGCTAGCACTAAATTCTTACCAGATAAAAGCTGGAACGTAATTTATTGAATTTTGGATATATTTTCTCTAGTGTTGCATCTACCTGCAGCCCAACAAGTCTATAAAGTGTAAAACAGTACATTTTATTTCATTTTCAGAACTACATTATCCTAGGTGCTGAATTTCGTGGCGAATATGATGATGAGCAATTGCACGGGGTTGGTTTGGGGTTGAGTGTGTTAGTGAGTGTGTAATGTATGTATGTGAGTGTTTGAGTTTTGGTTTTTTGCTATGTTGAAATATAACCATCTAGTTAGCTAGATAGATAGTTATGTATCTGTATACCTAATTACCTGTTTGGAATTCTCTCTCTATATCTATCTATCTATCTGTCTGTCTGTCTGTCTGTCTATCTATCTATCTATCTGTCTGTCTGTTTGCATGTTTGTATATATTTGCTGAAATCACGATAGTGTACACAAATATACCTGTACATATAAACCCATAACACGTGCAGTTCAAAAAGTGATACAAATTTAATAAATATATGCACGATCACATGAACACATAACTATCACTTTAGTAAACATCCTGTCCCAATGACTTCAAGATAACTTAGTAAACATCCTGTCCCAATGACTTCACTTCACGATATCTTTTCATACAACGGAAAACTGACTAACAAGAATTTCACATTCAGTTACTTGTCCAGAATTTCTCACACATTAGTTCCTTAGATTAGTTACGTACCCTGTATAAACAAACACCTAATCATCAATGATTTCCGCTCATGAAATTTCTGAGACAAATTCCTCAGATTTCCTATAGTAGAATATCGAACTGAGGGGAGAATAAAAGACACGGAATCGATACGCTGAATGGGAAGAAATTTCTACTATTAAAAAAAAAAAAATGCAAAATAATGTTCTTTGAATCTTAACCACCACCACTACCACCATTATTGCCACCACCACCACCATTCCTGCTTGTACACAGAAGTTCACAAAGCTAAATTATGTTTTCCTCGTGGTTACACATTCATGGTTCTCTCCGTGGTTACACATTTATAGCTCTCTGCGTGGTTACAAATTTATAGCTCTCTCCATGGTTACACATGCACAACTCTCTCCTGGTTACGTCAGAAATATGCTGATTACAAAAATAAATGTTTGAAAAAAAGGCACATGGTATGTTGGTGTGACTGATTTGTAATGCTGTATCTTTTATTCTCAGGATATAAAAGAAATTAAGGAAATAATTTAGTAGCCTGTAGTCATTTCGATTTCTCGGGTAATAAATAGTGTAGAAATCTCTTCCTTAGTTCTGAGCACGAAACCCAAAATACTCTTCAGACCTACGAGCCAGTCTTGCTTCTTTGACTAAGATAATTATTATAATATATTCTAGCGTCACAGACATACATCGACTTCCTCAATCTGTCTCCAAACTGTTAGCATTAAAAACACAAGTTTTCAGTTTTCTATTTATGTCGTGTGGTTAGCAGACATCTGTCAAGACTTGCCATGCTGAGGCTTGTGGACCTGGGCAGAAAGTAGCAGAAACAACAGGAAATTCAATTTAGTTAACAGTTCGACCGATTAGCAGAAACAACAGGAAATTCAGTTTGGTTAACAGTTCGACCGATTAGCAGAAACAACAGGAAATTCAATTTAGTTAACAGTTCGACCGATTAGCAGAAACAACAGGAAATTCAATTTAGTTAACAGTTCGACCGATTAGCAGAAACAACAGGAAATTCAGTTTGGTTAACAGTTCGACCGATTCCTGGAAGATCCAAGCGCAATGTTTTAGAAGATCAGCAACGTTCAACATTGTGAAGGAACTTGGTAAAAATTCTTCAAAACTGTATTTAGATTCGTACATTTATTTTTTTTCCTGTGTGCTTATATTTGTTTATTTTCATATTTGTACTGTATGTACTTATCTTGGTCATATTGACTATAGTAGTAGTAGTAGTAGTAGTAGTAGTAGTAACAGAAGTAATTTTAGCTATTGTGGAAAGAAGTATTCGATTAAAAGTCGAAACAAGAGCACAGGTAAAGAGCAGAGTAAGCCACCTTACATATAAATTTATTTTTTATAGATAGATAGACAGACAGACAGACAGACAGACAGACAGACAGACAGACAGATAGATAGATAGATAGATAGATAGATAGATAGATAGATAGATAGATAGATAGATAGATAGATAGATAGATAGATAGATAGACTGATTGATGGGAGAACAAGAAAACAAATCAAGTAATAAAAGAGTGCAAAAGAAGAAACAATTTTTTGGGGGGGAGGGGCGCTAGAGTTAAATCTCATTTAGTTAAAAATTCAGCACGCTTAAGCGAGCCTCCTTCTTGAGCTCTATAATAAATGAGAAAATGGGGCTTCAAATTCTTATTTAAAAAGGCAGTTCTTTCCTTATGGTCGGTGTCCAGTTTATCAAGGAAAGTGGTGTGTCTCATGGTTATAATAATAAGAATTCCACACACAAAAAAAGGGAAATTTCCCAATAATGATAATTATAAATAAATCGAGTGTCAAAAGACAAACGAACGACTCCAGAATGTTAGGTTAAACGGATAAGGTCGGCTTTCTGATCACTACAACAGGCAGGAAGCAGCAAAAATAAAAATAACTGAGTGCAAAGATGGTAGTCTCCGTGTTTGTTCCTTCCACGAACGAAGTCTGATGGAAGATCCGGAGAAGAAGTGGGAGTGTTTGAAAGGTTCTTGAGACTTAAAGAGTGTTATCCACGGACCAGTGCCTGTGATCTCTTTTCAAGTTTGTTGAAAGTCCTGGCCTGATGCAAATTAAAAGAAAATGGTAGTACACGAGTTCTGACTGCAAGTAGCCTACTCCAAGAACAACTGGCGCCTCTTCACTGCGGCATCGACTGTCAGGAAGGCTGCGCATCTGTGTGGGTTACGCTGAGCGTGTGTCATATATGACGAAGATTTTACAGTAAATAAACATAGACATATGACGTCAAATATGCTACGTGTGACATAAATGTTGTATATTAATGCTAATAAAATGTCAGGTGCTTGACGTAAAACACAGTTGATTTACTCATTTCAATGCGTCAAAATAAAAAGCATATGACGTTAAGTGTCTAAACGAAAGATAGGTGTACAGACGACTTACAACATATACTGGCATGTGACGTTAAGTGTCTAAACGAAAGATATGTGTACAGACGACTTACAACATATACTGGCATGTGACGTTAAGTGTCTAAACGAAAGATAGAAAATGTACAGACCACTTACAACACATGTACTGGCATGTGACATAAAATGTGTAGGTACATAATGTAAGAGTGCAGACGAGGGATGTAGTATGTGCAAAGTTGTGACCTTAAACGTGTTAATGATTGATATAAAATATACTGACGTGGGACGTAAAAAGTGCTGTGAATGGCATAACATGCGCAATGTGTAACGTAAAATTTGCCGATAAATGTGTGACATACGAGTTTAAATTGTGAATACATGTATGGAGAAATTTGGGAAAGATACCAGAAATCTGCAGATCAACGTGTGAGATGAAATGAGTAGAAATCAATTCATGTGAAATTTGCAGATGTTTGAGGCATAAACTAATCATACAAACATATTTTAAACTATGCATACATGCGTAAGTTATGCAGAGTGTGAAATGCGCACTGTGAAAGCATGCAACTAAGCTTCGATACCAGTGTTGTGAAATGTGCACACGATATTGTAAAAGGATTTAAGACCTGCCTCTTTAGGCGAGAGGCACTGTGCTGTAACTTTCGATCGCATTGATGTCGATTTATACGGTCAACACTGACCTAATAAACGTTACAATAATTTAATTTCTCTCTCGTAACATGTGCAATTGCTGTGATGATAAAGAAAGCCAAGAACTCAGGTTTCTCATCACAGCTTAAACAGCAGGCGATTTATTGTTTGCTGCTTAATGGTTTTTGTTCGCATAATGCACAAAATTGTGAAACATTATGTCTAACCGAGTTGCACAGTGCACACCACTAAAGGAAATCACACGTCCACGTTTTGCACAGTGCATACCAGAGCAGGAAATCACATATCTACCATGTTGCACAGTTCATACCAGTTAGGAAATCACATTTTACCGTGTGGCACAGTGCACACCAGTTTAGGAAATAACATATCTACCGTGTTCCACAGTGCATACTAGTACAGGAAATCACATGTGTGTCTGAGTGTGTTGAATACTCTTACGTTGGTAGGGAAGATGGAATACGTGCACACAACATATTTCCGAAGACTTGACTGTGTTTCACTTAGTAAACCATCCACACGCGAAATTATCGACGATGCACTGTATACGCTAGGCAGAAATCGATCTCTCAGTACATAAGAACTCAACCACTTTCAGTAATTTCAAGATGAAAATAGTAAACAGACAACGCACAGGCCTATAAATTAAACGCAGAAAATAGTAAACAGCCAACAAGCAGGCCGACACATGCATACTAAAACATTAAACTGGAAAACAGTAAACAGACAACAGGAGTCCTAAATGCGAAAACTTTAAATTGGAAAACAGTAAACGGAGGTACGCCTACACTAAAGCACTCAATTAAAAAATAATCAATAGGAAACAAGTAGGTCTAAGTGCGAAAACATTAGATTGGAAAACATTAACTATGACATTCCTCTTAGTAGTAGTAGAGTTAAATGATTCTTACCACTGCCTTATGATGTGATGACTTCAGTGTTAGCTAATACACGCTCATTACTGAAAGAAGTTAATTAATCTTTGAAGCCCTTATTGTATGTTTTGGACATGTTGATCAGCGAACGTCTACCTCTGTCTACACTATTGCAAAAGAATATTTTGTGTCTAGCGAGCCTTTTCTCTAAGCGACGCTAAGCCGATAGGACGTGACGCAATATCACGATTTATGTTTTATCGGTCGTCGGAACTGAGTGCTGCTGAACCCAAAGTTGAGTTGTTGACTTTTATCGGTCATTTAATACCTAAAGGCGAATCGCCTAGACTACTGCTAGATCGATAACAGGTCGGTCGATCTGACTGTTAGTGAATGAAAATTAACCTGGAAATTCCTGTAACACACATTTGTAACAAGAACTGGCTGTGGTCTGTTCTTAGTTCATCTCTATTATTTATGGAGTGTACTCATTTTATTTCTCAAAGACTTATAAGGACTGGTCTCCGTTCATTCCTATAAGACTATGGTCTCGTCTCAGTTCGTCTTTATAAGACTTTGGTCTGGTTACAATTCATCCCTAAAAGACTTTGGTCTGGCTTCACTTCATCCCTAAAAGATTTTGGTCTGGCTTCACTTCATCCCTAAAAGTCTTTGGTCTAGTTTCACTTCATCCCTAGAAGACTTTGGTCTGGTTTCACTTCATCCCTAGAGGACTTTGGTCTGGTTTCACTTCATCGCTAAAAGACTTTGGTCTGGCTTCACTTCATCCCTAAAAGACTTTGGTCTGGTTTCACTTCATCCCTAAAAGACTTTGGTCTGTTTCAGTTTATATCTACAAGTCATGTACTGTTTCAAAATTCATCTCCTTAGGACAGAATATAGATTATCCTCATTTCTTCTATACAAAAATTATGAACTGTTCTCAGTTCACCTCTCTCTCAATGTGTGTGTGTGTGTGTGTGTGTGTGTGCGTGCGTGCGTGCGTGTGTGTGTGTGTATGTGTGTGTGTGTGTGTGTGTGTGTGAATATAAAAATCTAGCAAATTTATGTTATTATTTTTTAGTTAAGATTTCACTTGAATTATTATTTCCTGTTTAGTTTTATGCTTATGTATTAATTCTCACATTTGCATAGAGTTCTACTATAGTGATTTCCTACTTCGGTAGTTATATTTAATTTCTCATCACTTATTTAATATGAAGGCAGTGTGTTTGTGTGAGAGAGTGTGCTTTGAAGTTATTATCCATTATCGGAAGATAGCCGTCCCGAATATTATTGTTGTATACCTGATTGTTATTAAACCGATAGGCTGTCGGAAACATGTGCCATTGGGGATTGACCAATGGGCGCCTGAAGACTTAGTTGGCGGATTAATGGACTCTGATTCCTACTTTGGAGTGCCACCTGGAGGGACCCTCCTGTGCCTATTGAATGTTTTCCTATCAGTCAGGTCTGATAGGAAAGAGCCACTAACACATGAATCTATGTTAGTCAATGTTTTCTTCAGCTTCAACATAACTCGCGAGACTGTGGAATTTCTGTCGTTTTCGTTCTGGCGTGATGTATTTTAATGACTGGATATTTTAATAACTGGGTATTTTTATGACTGGGTATTTTATGACTGGGTATTTTTATGACTGGGTATTTTTATGACTGGATATTTTAATGACTGGGTATTTTTATGACTGGGTATTTTTGCATTTATTTGGGATTATGGTTCTGTGAAGGAGAAATTACTGCTGGGAGAAAAGAGCTGTCTTTCTCAAATCTCATTCGTCTGGTCTTCATGCTAAAGAAAATTTCTACTTGACTAAGTTGCTGTACGATCAGTGTGGTTTTGCTATAATTTCTCTTGTGTGAGAATATGAAGTTTCTATAATAATGTGATTCACGACAGGGCGTAGGCCTACAACTAATTACTCTCCAAGACCCTGCTAGATTACAAGAAGACGTATTGATGAACAAGCAAGGTATTGTCTAGGTTATTTATAGCGTTATTTCGTTATTTATAGTTATTTCGTCTATATCTGGGAGGGGTGGTGGTGAGGCACAAGTCTCCGTTAGTCGAATTTGCTCAAATGTAATTTGAACTACTTCAATGATCTAGAAGTTAAACAGTGTCAGTTCGTCTACGTTAACATTATAGTTGCGTTACTAAAGGTGTAACAAAATTTTAAGCGAATGCATCAAAGTAGTTATCAGCGTATGTTTGATGCTTTATAAGACTGTTAATTGAGCCTGAATCACGGGATGCTTGATGCTTTATAAGACTGTTAATTGAGCCTGAATCACGGGATGCTTGTGAGAATGAATGAAACCTTCATGCCTCATGTTGTGCTTTCATCTACTTTTCTACAATAGACTCTTGTCTGTGAGTAATTATATAATAATCCTAACTTTAATTTAATTCTTAATATTATTTTGTAAAGTAGAGATGAACTATATGATTGAGACCACGAACACTAAGCTGTATATATTGTACCTAGCTCTGTGATTTTCTTGTATCTTACTTAATAGATAAATCTTGGAATTTCTTTATCTTGTAATGCATTTGGTCTTTATAAGTTCTTATATATTGTATAATATTCTTAGATGCATCAGTTATTGATGTTATTTCATTTTAAATTATTGTTTACATCATTTATACCTACATCATTTCTGTGTGACGTCATGGTGTCAGTCATTTTTATTTATTTATTTATTTTGGGGAGGGGGGAATTTCGGGACCAAAGGACAATTAACAGCTCAAGAGTTAAAACAAATTGTATGAAAATTATGACTACTGATCATTCAAGTGCGTGAAGTTTCTCTTATTTTCTGGTTTCTCTCGGTGTTTAATTTTATTACATAGCTTGATCAGTATTTTGGAGTAAATATGCAGCCCAAATGCACAAATTACAGACAACTGTCCAAATTTACATTTTACAAGCACTTCCAGAAATTCTCCGAGTGGGCCAAGGCCATACTTTCCACAATCTCTAAATTTTACCTGGATACCAACGGTCATATCTGGTGGTGTGGGCTTCTCATTCCGAATTCAAGACTGTGCATTTGAGATGGGGGGGGGGGGGGGGGAAAGAAAGCTTCTACAATCTACGTGGTACATTTCGTGCTTGAAAAGAAATATTTACACTTTAAATTTTGGTGTTCGATGTTGGTTATATCAGACTTTGCATGACTTGTTTATGTACCTCTTTATTCACATTCTACTCGTGACTTGCTTGTTCACACTCTTCTCGTGACTTGCTTGTTCACACTCTTCTCGTGACTTGCTTGTTCACATTCTTCTCGTGACTTGTTTTATCACACTCTTCACTCTTCTCGTGACTTGCTTGTTCACACTCTTGTCATGACTTGTTTGTAAATGCTAATGTGTGTACCTCTTTATTCACAATTTGTCTTGATTTTTGTGTGCCCTTCATGACATTCTTGTCATGTCTTGTTTGTACCCCTTTCTTCATACTCCTGGCACGTGACTATCATTAGGTAAATTCAAAATACCGTAGACCATCGCAGTCGGTAATGAGTGAATGACGCAAGGTACAGTATTTCTTACTACGCATCAAAATAAAAATTAATGACGATCGATAACATGTTCTCAGACTGTATTATCTCCCCCTTTTTCAAACGTGATTCTTCTTCTTCTTCTTCTTCTTCTTCTTCTCTCTCTCTCTCTCTCTCTCTCTCTCTCTCTCTCTCTCTCTCTCTCTCTCTCTCTCTCTCTCTCTGTATTTCTCTCGTTCTCACTTTCACTTCCTCGTTCTTTCACTCTCTCATTCTCTTTTACATAACACAAATGCCATGCCTGAGTTCTGATTGAGTTGGCAAAATGTCAGCTAAGTTCATGTTGGCGCATTGTATGATAACCATTACAAATGGCATTTCGTCACGCTGCAAGTGGGTAATATTTTTTTTAACTGCTTATGCGTCAAAAGCATACTCTTGAATTCATTTGCCTTAATGTGACCTAATGCTTTATATGGGGCGTGTGTCCAAACTAATGAAATGAATTGTATTTGCCTTTTTTTGTTAAGTGGCGAAATCTTCTTTCTCCCACTTCTTTCTCTTCTACACTTTCTCTCTAACTGCAAGATCCCGTCACAGTCACACAATCACATACACAAACGCACGTGTCCCCTGACGTGGTATCTATCACGGTGTCACTGGGAGAAAAAGAGGGCTGAGAGGGGGGGGGGCTGAAGTGAAGGTTGTGATCAGAGTGACATGTTTCTTGTATGTGTTTGTACAGTAATAGCTGTAATTTATATTTAATAACCATTTCAGACTACTTCATACATCACAAAATACCCCCCCCCTTCCTTCCATTCAAAGTAAAGCAAGCAAACCCAAACTGACAGTATAAATCCTCTCTTATTACAAACTTCACTGTTCCTTTCATTCCAAGTTGTTGGAAATTGCTACATTTCTTTTATTGCTTGAAGGAGTTGATGTGGGGGGAAAAGAAGCACTGAGGTTAACTCGAGAAATTAAGTAGCAGAACAGTATTTTTCAATGTGCCAGTGAAGCATGTGGAGCTGACATAATAACAGCTGAAAATAAACTTACCTCTTTGTTGCAAAAGTGCAGGACTATTGAGACAGCAGTTAAACAAGGTTACGTAAAAACTATTATCACTTATCTCTGATAACTACATTTCTTTTCTCTGATAAGAACTATCCTGTGATTTGTGAATTTTATTCTATCCTGAGATTACTGAGTGTTATTTTAAGCATAAGACTATGAATTATAGAAATTATCCAAATGTGGGTTCATGGAGATATTGATGTTAAGTAAATCTATTTCATTGTGTTTGTCATATGTATATTTGATTGTTGATTTAATAAATTTATTGTTAAATGTATCGACCTTCTTATGCATATTGATAACTTTATGTTAGAGAAGAAAGTGGGTGGATTTGGTGGGGGCTCAATAAATATAGATTAAAATGGATTTGTCTTCTCCATTAGTAAGAAGTTTTCTAAATATGGAATATTGTATTACAGTAAATGTTCGTCTTTAAATGTTGAGGAAGATAGAGAACGTTTACTGTGCCTGCATATCCACCAAGTGAGAGAGACAAGTGGTGTCTGCTAGAAAATTTGTCACATGCCGGTTATATTTAATGACTCTGTCGCAGTATAAGACTCAAAATTATTTAATCATCAAAGTTATTATATTAGTTATAATACTGACAACAGCTAAGTGGCCTAATCTGTCTTTCAATCTCTATGTCAGACCCGTTCTTTAGGACCTTTATTCATCTAACATAGTGACAGACAAATTAGTTGACATGCCTTGAGTTGCCTAACGTTATCTTTCCCTTTGATTAATTACATCTTATATAATAGCCACATATCTCTGGCTCAGAACCCCCAGTCACACTAACAAATTAACCAGAATGTGGGTTTAAGATAACTAGAAAACACAGAATTAATAATAATAATAAAATTGAACATTAGAATTCAATTTCTGAAAACCCAGGTCAACCGAGACCATTTATATGCTGTCCCAACGATATAGTTTGTAAAATAATACTGTTCATTTGGTTGATTATGGATTGGGAAACATAGACAACTTCACCTAATCATTGTGGATAGAGAAGAGATGGTCATCATTATTTACTTGCTCAGTACCTCACGCTCTTGTCACATCAATGACCATCAGCTCGTGACAAGAATAAGGTGCGTGTTTCAGAATGAACAAAAAGATCAACTCAGCAACAAGTCAAGATGATAAGATGAAAGAAAGCCAACTCATAAAAATGTGCAAAACTTTCCTTTCATCTACGTATGGATTCATCAGCGCTTCTATAGGTGCAGGCATATGTGCATAGTGCATCTGTCTGTGTGGGTGTGTCAGGAACATATATATGAATGACTCTGGCTCAAACTACAAGTTCTTTCACATCATTGAGCAGAATGCAAATGTTCAAATGAGGGTATTCCATACCCTGTTAACACTCACACATTCTTACTGTCAAAGTTCCTCCTTGTATATTTCCATTGCCCACTTGTGATCAATGAACGTGACCTCAATCCTTTACTGCGTGTAGCGTATGCAGGTATGGCAGATTGCATAATCAGCCATGTGACATGGCCACCATAACTATCAATTACAGATTATTAATAGAGAGAAAGAAATAATACAAAAGAAAGGGCATACTTTGCCCATGGTTCGTCCATCACAGAATTATTAATAACATAAATTAAGATTCTCATCACTTACAATAAGTTATGAAAGATTAATTATAATAATAATCATTTTCATTAACTAAGTGGCGTTGGCGTCACACACACACACACACACGCGCGCGCGCGCGCGCACACACACACACACTCATACACACATATATATGTGAGTGTGTGTGTGTGTGTGTGTGTGTGTGTGTGAGTGTATGTGTGTGTGTGTGTGTGTGTGTGTGTGTGTGTGTACTTTAATTTTAACGTTAATGTATTTTAATGTATTAACGTTTTATAAAGTATGACTAAACACTGTAGAACATGTAACAGTTTGATATATTTATATGAGAAAATGCATCTTGAGTTTTAGCTATATTATTAGTGTATAAAAAGCAAACAGCGAATGTCTGAAAGGAAAGAAAATTGAAGTGACAAAAAAAATACATACGCCTACCCATTTTCTGATAGGCATCATTGTCTTGTGTATATAGCAAACCATTCCTGAAATCTGGATAACGATCAGTGAATGAAGTTTTCACAACTAGGGATCCATCTTCTTGTGGCGTAGATTGGTGTCCATGACTACCATCAAGATCAAGAGAGATAGATTCTGCTTTCCGTTTATTGCTGCTGGGATCATCGAAAGTCTCTTAGGCAGAACGGATTCGTTTGCTCTATAAGGAGAAGCGTTTTCTTTATTTGTCAGAGTGTCCACCAACCTTGGGGAGAGTATCCCCGGTTAGGAGCAGATTAGAATGACAGGGTAGATGACTGTGAGATAATCATCATTTAGTGGTCGATGTGCTACGTGCAGTCTGCGAGTGTGGGTTCGCCTGTAATCTCAAAGTAACAAGAGCGGGTTCCATGTGACGACGTGAATGGGCCAATGGTGAGAACGGATTCCATGTGACGACGTGAATGGACCAATGGGGAGAGCGGGTTCCACGTGACGACGTGGATGGACCAATGGTTAGAGCGGGTTCCACGTGACGACGTGAATGGACCAATGGTTAGAGCGGGTTCCACGTGACGACGTAGATGGACCAATGGTTAGAGCGGGTTCCACGTGACGATGTGGATGGACCAATGGTTAGAGCGGGTTCCACGTGACGACGTGAATGGACCAATGGCGAGAGATAACGAATTGCGTTCAGCGCTTTCTGTTTTCTTTTCCTGATATCAATTATGCATTTAGGATTAGTTGATTTTTTTCTCTTCTACATTTGTGTTAATAGTGAGTGGTGTAAAAATTAATCGAGTCATTGATTGCCTCTTGACCGTTTGGATATTCTATATAGATTTCTTGAATTAGTTCACTAGTGCACACAAAGAAATTGATCCAAAGAGTGGCGTAGTAACATTTTTTTTTTTTTTTTTTTTTGGGGTGGGTACCCTTGTGCAGAGCTTTGGTGGTGGACTCATTCGATTTCAAATGGGAAAAAAAAACGCTGTTGCATAGAAATAAATCAGACTTCTCTCGCAGTCAGCCCCACCCCGACCATCAGGGGCCCTTGTGCATGTTGCACAACCTGCACCGTCCATTGCTACACAAGAATCCGGAATGTTGTCCTTTCAGTTTTAGCTGCTGGTTCTCGTGAAGACCTAAGACTACAAACTGTTTATTCATAAATACCGAGATTTAAATAATACTCTTCATGAAATAAGTATATTAAAACAATTACTTACTAATTAGGCAATTAATGATTGTTATATACTGTTTACAAATAACGAATGAAGATAGGAGTTAATGCTTATGGTGTTGTAACCATGCGCACTTAGTTCAGTGTGTGTCGTTGTTTCGAAAAGGAAGATAAGTTGACCTTTGACTGTGATAAAATGATGTGATGACGAATGTTGCCTGAAATGTATCGGCATTGTGTTGAAGAATGTGTATATTTAAAGAAAGTCTAGTTATGATGTGCTGAAATATGAACAGACTAGTTTGTATATGTAGAGAAATTTAATGACATGAATGAGTGTTTTAGTGCTATGCTAAGTACGTGTATGTGACGAATTCTGTACAATATATACTGACGTTGTGATTATGAGAGCAAGCATAAAGTAATGACTCTTTGTTCACGTGGAGCTGAAAGAGAAAATGAAGAGTTTGATATGTTTTTGTGATTACGGAAATGGCTATAGTAATGTGACATCAGAGAAACTGTTCGTGCTGATTATAATTTTTTTTAAAACCATTGCTATTAGCTAAAAAGGATTATTTTGGGGTCCGCGTACAATATAATACTATAAGTAATAAATGTGTTCTTTAGTCAGTCGTAAATATACATCACTTTTATTATCCGAAAGATTTGCTAAACCGCGAAAGATTGTGAACCATCCGAGTAAGGACTGAGTATATGAAGACTTATTTTATAGGACTGAGTATATGAAGACTTATTTTATAGGACTAAGTATATGAAGACTTATTTTATAGGAATGAGTATATGAAGACCTTTTTATAGGACTGAGTATATGAAGACTTATTTTATAGGACTGAGTATATGAAGACCTTTTTAGTTTGTTTGAAAATAGCAGTTTGAGGAGATATTTCGTATATGAATAAATTATGGGTGGTGTGACAGATAAAATATGT